>JAKSZT010000049.1:2327819-2364301 GCA_026826555.1 Tolypeutes matacus | reverse complement strand
ATCAGAGCTCTTTTTACAAAAGCCGGGCCATGAAATGAAAGTCCATGAGGGTCACCTCTGGTGCTGAGTTACCATCGGGAACAAAACTAAACAGGTATGCGTTCAAGTCGCCTTCCTTACTTCCTTCACGCCATCAGTGGGCACAAACGTGGCTGGGAGAGGCCGTCCAAGGCAGGATGATGTAAGAATTGAGAGGCCTTGCTCTCCTCGGTATTTCGGGACTGAGATCGGGGAGGGTACCACACAGGACATTTCCTAAGTTCCTGTTTGCTAATTTCACTGTGAGGCGTGGAGGTTCATGGAAAAATTCCCATATGGTTCTGTTATAAGCATCCACCTGTCCACCCACTCATCCATCCATCCGGCCACCTGTCCCATCCACTCACACATCCATCCATCTACCCATCCACCCGTCATCCATCCATCCACCCACCCATCCACCCACCCATCCACCCATCATCCATCCATCCATCCACCCATCCACCCATCATCCATCCATTCACTCACACATCCACCCACCCATCCATCTACCCACCCACTCATCCAGCCAGCCAGCCACCTGTGCCATCCACCCACACATCCATTCATCTACCCATCCATCATCCATCCATCCACCCACCCATCATCCATCCACCCATCCACTCATCCATCCACCCACTCATCCACCTACCCCTCTATTCATCCATCCACCCATCATCCATCCATCCACCCATCCACACAACCATCCAGTTTCTGGGGAACATCTATTGTCTTGAGCTTGGACAACCTTAGACTCAACCCAAGTGGAAATTTGCTACAAGCAAATCCCTAGTGAAACCTGAAAGTGAATCAGAATCACATTTTCACAAGTTTTCTAGACTTATACAATATTTGATTCAGCACTTTGGTTTCCCAACCAGGAGCACAGTATTCTTATCTTGAACTTCCCCTGCACAGGGGATATGCACCATCTGCAACTGAGCACTGTAATCGAGTTTTGCTACTTATTTTCAAACAAACCCAACGGTTTGTGTTGCTTTTAACACTGGTACACATTTGAAGAAAATATTTCATAAAAGCAATAAGGTAACAGAACTGGTAAAATGGCTGCTCTCTGTGTCACCAAAATATTTAAAAAAAGAATCTGCTGGCTCAGTGAAATGTGTTTGTAGCCCAGGGTTGGAAATTAACCTGAAACAATTTGCCATGCTGAGAACAAATATATTCTAAACATGAGGTGACTTTACATATGGTTTTCTGAACATTTTCTTCTAATTTTACTCTAAAAACAAGTTGTAAAAGATCACGATTCTGCCAAGGACAGTTGGTACATACTTAAACCGAATAAGTCCTATTACCCAGCAGCATTTTTAAATGTGGGATCTCATGCCACACAGCCAAAGGCACTGCCTACGTTTTCTCAGTTAGTAGGGTTTCTCTGAAAAGTTCCTGGACTTTTTTAGGTACTGGGGCTGGGGAATGAACCCTGGACCTTGTATATGTGAAGCCGGCACTCAACCACTGAGCCACATTGGCTCCCCTGAGTTTTTTTCTTTTTTGTTTTGTTTTTAGGAGGCACCGGGAACCGAACCCAGGACCTCCCACGTGGGAAGCAGGCGCTCAGCTGCTTTAGCCACATCCACTCCCAGCTGGACTTTTCTTGACCTTGGTCTTCAGAGCTTCTGAACTTATAAGCATGGGGGGGGAGGGGGTTTCCGAAGGGACAGAGTTGGTGTCTGTACAGTTTCACGCTCAAACAACAAACAAACAACAAACGGACTCGTGTATCATCCATTTTCTTGGCACAGTCACCGTCACGCGTTGTACTGCGTCGAATACGCAGCAGCAGGCCAAGGCCAGGGCAGAGGCCTCCGTGGGGCTGAGTCCCCAAGGCACCCACACGACAACCTACAGCGATGCCGAGGCGGTGTGGACGTGCGAGCAGCGGGGCAGCTCAGAGAGGGCGGCTTTGTCCTGGAAGGCTTCCCTGTGCATCTAATACATCCAGCAGCGGAGGGCAGAGCCGGGCTGCGGGGAGAAGCGCGGGACGGGGAGACTGTGCGCCTGAGGACGCTGAGGCGCGAACGCGGGAGAGGCCCGTGGCTGGGGCGGGGGATTGGCTCTCGGGCAGACAACAGGAGGGGAGGGGGCGTCCTTAGGGAGAGGCACACGGACGGACGTGACGGTTTATGACCTGGCAAGAAACCGGAACCAAACAGAGTGCGGACAAGGCTGCAAAGGCGGCGTGTGACATGGGAAATGGGACGACGGCGGCGCACGTCCGTGTGCGCCGACCTGCAAAAGCGCCCCTTGGCCTGGACGGGAGGGCGGCTTGAGTGGCGCCAGCCGGCGTCCAGGCCGTCGAGCTGAGTCACGCCTCCTGACCCCGCACATCCGGAAAGCACAGCGCTGCTCGGCTCAGGAAAAGAAACTCTGCTCACAGCGGACCCCTGGCGCCCACTACTTCAGAGGTTACGTCCCTGTTCTAAAACTGCAGCCAAGTGCACACGCAGTTGCCAAACGGCCGGGACACAGATGGAGCCTGCAGAGTTACGCAGTTTAAGCAGCCTAGTGCTTTAACTTTCTTAAAATTCCTGGAAGATAAGCCGGTGGAAAGTGCTGAGTGCCGCGCTGCCTGCCCTTGACTGACTGCAGAAGCATCCCCACCCCATCCCCAGCCCCAAGGAACAGCCCCTCCCGGCCCACGCCGGCCTCCCAGAGCTGCCGCCAGCCACCCAGGCTGCAGGACCCAGCCCCAGGGGTGCACGCTTCCTCTGGCAACCTTCATCCCCCTCAGCCTTGAACCGCGGCTCTCCCACCCTACTCTTCCAGGGACTCTATCAGCACTCGGTGACCTACTCGTAAACGGGTTTTTCATTTCCAAGTCCTCTTCTTACAAGGACCCCTGCCCCTCACGTCACCACATGCTCTCAGAGACAACCAGCCCCCCACCCCATGTTCCTTCTGGAACCACACAAAGGTTACCAGGCAGTTATCTGCCACAATTTCCCCTAAAAACACAAGTCCTCTGATGCATCTTTTAATTCTCTTTCTGCAGACTGGTGTCCCTCACATATTGGTGGGTATTAAGTGAATTCTCATGATTTTGATGACTTTCACTTAAACGAGTGCATATAGCACATTAAAACACACGCACACACACAATACCATCTTTCCTCCAAAGAAAAAAAATCATTTTTAAAAAACAGTATACAGTTCTTTGAGCAATTGTGAAGCATTACAAAGGGGTGCCAACTGCATTTTATTCAAAACCTGGCCCTATTGTTCATAGGAAAGTCTCTAAGGCATGAATTCTCAATGGGGTGATCTCACCCCACAGGGAGACACTGGTTCTTAGAGGGTGAAAAAACCTGCCTTTATGGAGAAAGCACAGATACACAGGCAGGGCACAAACAGGTGTACAGTGTATCGGGGGCATTAAAATTTTATTGGGGGGGGAAATTAGGAAAAAAAAGTCTAGAAAACGTAAGTGCTAAAAATCGCTCCGGCTGTGTGTGGGGAGAAGACGGGGGAAGCGAGGTGGGAGGAGGGAGGGGGCCAGCCGGGAGGGCCGGGGGCAGCTGCAGACTGGGGCAGGCGGGTGGGCCCGGGGCCTGCGCTAGGCGGAGGGGAGGCCACCCGCCGTCAACTTCGCAGAGCCAGCCAGGCTTCTCCACGGGCCGAATCTGCGGCCCAGGCTTCTCACCCCGCCGTGGAGAAAGGCCCCCGGTTCAGCCGGATCGGCGTGGCCTCCGCCAGGCGTGGCCAGGACGAGGGCTCGGCTTCCAGCGAAAGCGGCCGGCGGGAGGGGGACGGGGCCCTTTGGTGGACAGAGACCAGACCAGGCTTGGGACTCCTCGGTGACCTGCGTCTTGGCGAAGGCGAGTGGAAAGTGGTTTTCCAAAGTGATCACTGGAACCAAGAAAAGCGGCCTGGCTTGTTCTAAAAAGGACTTAATTGAACTTACCGAGATGCGTAAGGTTTTTACGGAGGATGGAATTAAGGCAAAGGGAAAGAAAGGCATGTGAGGGGTTGGAATAAAGCCAGATGTGGCGCTGGGCGGCCTCGTCTTGCTCGCAGAGGGGACCCGCGTTCACGAGGTGACAAAATGCTGGACCGAAAACCACGAGACCTGATGAAGGACGCAGAAGCGGCCACAGCACGCAGGCCTGGGTGCAGAGGGAGCGCCGCGGCCTCGCGCCTCCCGGTTCATGCAGGGACAGGAGGGTTCCCGGGCGCGCGCCCCTGCCCTGCTGGCGAGGGGCCGCCGACGGCCGGTGGCACAGGAAGTGCCCCAGGCCTGAGTCAGGGCAGAGAGCACCCGTGGGCGGCAGGAGGAGCGGCGAGGACGCCGCCCAGGGGCTGCGGGGTCTCGGCGAGGAGCCCAATTCCCAGCCACCGGATGCTTCCTGCGAACCGAGCGGGAAAGCTGGGCCTTGCACAAACTGCCACCACGCGGTCAGGCCCGCAGCAAGGCAGGGTCTGGTGGGAGCTCTGGGGCGTGCGTGGCCGTGCCGGTGGCCACTGCGCTTTTGGCCCCTCCAGGCAGTAGGCTGCTTCTGCATCCAGGGGGCTGAGAGCGGCTGTGGGACCCAGGAGAGGGCCCACATCTCCGCGTCCGCGCGCCCTCCAAGCCCGGACCCTCCCCGTTCCCCCAAGTCAAACCCAGAACGGAGGGGTCTCTTCTCGCCTTGAATTCTTTCACATGTACGGCGAAGATAACAAACTTACCGCTTATTCCCCAAGTACGTGTTGCGATACCCGAAGCAGGTTCCAGGTAATACGCTCAAACGTTAATATTGATTTTCTCGCGTCATAAAAAGCCTAACTGGAGCAGGTAAGGTCTGGGGAGCCGCCTGCTCGTGGGGCCTCCGTTTCCCTCGCCGCCTGGCTTCAGCGGCAGCCCTGGCTGAGCTGCTCCACCGTCACCCACCAGGCTTTTGCCTATTCTTTCTCAAGAATTCCTAAAAACACAGGTTTTTAAGTGATGAGGAAAAACGCATAGCAAGTCTGGAGCAAGGACGGGGGAGAACAGAGTTTCCGAGCGGGGGCTCCAGCGCTGTGGCGGGGGCTGCCTGCTCGCCTCAGCCCTGCGATTCGGCGCCGACGAGCCCGCACTGACTAAGAGGCAGGGGAGAGAGAACGCGCTGCTTGGTGTTTGCAAACCATCTGCTCTTCGGGCTCGCTGAGAACTGCGCCTTTGCAACGGTCTTTGGTTTCACAGATTCCTTAACTGAAGAATGAGAGACCCCGGGACCTAGAAGAAAACTACGGGGCAAGCACGGGCACGCCGGCAGCCGTGGCCACCCCACCGAGCCGCCCGCCCACGGCTGCCCAGGGCCCTGGGGCCAGGTCTGGAAACAGCAGCTCCGGGAGCCCTCGCAAGGTGCACTCCCACCCTGGGAGGTGCTGGAGGGCGGCCCCGGCTGCCGGCCCGCCTGGAGACGGGGCAACGGGCTGATGGGAAGGCAAGGTGCGCAGGCCTGGAGACCCCACCAGCGCTGCCAGGGCGGCGGGACCCCTGGCTTCAGTCCTCACGGTGCCACCCTGGGCAGGCCACCTCTGCCCTCACGTGGGCACAGCACCGACCGTCCTGCATCCTGGAGGAGACGCGTTAGGATGCGGGGCGCCGCGGGGTGCCGGAGGCCCAGGGGGCCCCGATGGCACTCTGGCCCAGTGCGCAGCTGCCTCACCGCCTTCGGCCACGGAGCACGTGCCTCATCTGTGCTGCCCCCGTGCCATTTCCGACCATAGGACCCCCGTGCGTCCCCTTGCCCCCAGGGCCAACCTCAGCTCCAGCGACTGGCATGTCCCTCCAGTGCTGCTTGAAAGCCCCAGCACTGCCTCCCACCTGCGGCTGGAATCCCGGTCCCTCGCTCGGGCGAGCCCCCCACAGCTGTGCCCAGGTCCCCGGCCCCCAGGCTGGCTGGAATGCTGGTTCCTGGGCCCCAGTTTGCATCTAGTGAGCCAGACGCTGGGGGGCGGGGGGCAGCCACCTGCAGCTCCCGCTCTCCCGGGATCCTCTGAAAATGGCCGCTCCAGGGACCTCGGCACCGCCCGCCACGAGCATCCTTGCCGCCACTCCTCAGGCCAGGCCCCCTGCGCCCGGACAACCGGCTGAATCCTGTTCCTGCTCTCGGTCTTCTCCAGGCCACCAGGCCCACCCCCCACCCCACCCCCGCGTGCTCCGGAAGCTCTTCCCAAGGCCTGGGGAGCGCCTCTAGGCTCGCTCTGCGGCGTGGGGCAGGGAGAGCGCAGCAGCCTTGAACTCCAGCTCCTGCCCCCCAAGGACAAGACGCAGCTCTCCCTGGGCTCCCTTCTCGGCCTCCTTAGCGCTCTCCCGTCTTCTCAGGCCCCACGGCCCCACTGGCCTCCCTCTGTCAGCTCTAGACGGTAATGCCAAGTCCATCTACCCAAGCCCCTCAGCGTAGATGTAGTTCACACAGGGCGCAACCTTCTGGAAACTTCCAGCTGCGTGGCCCAGGCAGCTCAGATTTAAAACGTCCCAAACTCAGCTTATCATCTTTGGTTCAAACCGAATTCTAATTTAAACCCCCTTTTCACTGACTCATCCTCGGAAGGCGCTGCTGCCCTTCCCCAATGCTGGTTCGCTCAGAAGCGCGTTTAAAACGGGGCCCACCTCCCTGGAGCCGCACATCAGACGGCGTCCCCGGCACAGGGAAGGCAGAGCCGGCGGTCCCAGAAGGTCTGAGGCCGGGCCAGCCCCAGCGCTGCCCGGGTCACCCGCCTCCTCTCCTGCCTGACGTGCATCTTGGTCCAGCCGGGCTGAGGCCCCGGCAGACGCCTCTGACCCCTGCAGCCGGAAGCCACCTGCCCACCGCAGGCCCCAGCTACTTCTCCCTCGTGTGCTCTCGTCCCTTTAATCCAGCTCGGCCGGCTGGCCTGACGGACGGCGCAGACGACTCCACTCGCTGGGCGGTGACATCCGAGGTCCTTTCTGTGCCACCTGAGCCCACTCGCCAGCGGCTGCCCCTCTGTTCTCTGGCCCGCGGCTCATGCGCAGAGCAGGCTCCGCGCCCACATGGCCTGCGTGCGCACCTGCGCCCCGGCACCAGGCCTTCTCGCCAGCTGACCCGCACTCTGCCACTCAGCTGGGGCCGCCGCGGGCCTCCCCCAGGCCTGCCCCTCTGAAATCCCGCAGCCCTTGGGGCCCTCACACCTGCTCCTCTGCAGAGCGAGGCTGGGGAGGCCCCGGCAGCTCCTCCTGTCACCCCAGCTTCCCCGTGTAGGGCCACGAATGGGGACCAAAGCAATTCACCTGGGCCCCGGAAGGAAAACCCAGGTGTAGCAGTTTGATATTATTTATGAATTCCAAAAATAGCTATTGGACTGTGTTTGTAAAACCGCTCTGTTCCTGAGTGTATTAGATTCAAAGTTTCCCTTTTACTTGGTTAAATCAAGATTAGGGCTTCTATTTGATGACACTAGGGTGACTCAGTTTGAGCCCCCCCCCACCCCCACCCCGGGAGGCTTTACAAACAGATGCTCAATCAAAGACAGGGATGAAAACACACGGAGAAGGAGAACGCAGAAGCAGGTACGCAGGGAGAGGGCTCCATAGACACGGCCCCGGGAAGGGAGATGAGCCTGAGAGTCTACAGCTGACCTTGTGGAGAGAACAGGGCAGCTGAGCCTGGAAAGAAACGAGCCCCTGGGAGAGAGACGAGCCTTATGCCAGCCTGCAGCTGCGATTGGAAGAAGCTGGGACCACGGAGCCCTAAGAGGAGGAGGAGGCTGAAACCCTGCAGACATCGCCCGCCATCTTGCTTCAACACGTGGCAACAGAGTTTGGGTGAGGAAGTAGCTCTTACGGTACCTTGAGCTGGGCTCTTTGGGGCCTTGTGACTATTTACCCAAGAAAATACCCTTTACAAAAGCCTTGCTTCAGCAGCCCTTTGGCTGAGGAATGCACAAGCTTCTGGACTCACAGCCAATGCCCCGAAGCTCCTCCACCGAACATGGCCGGCAGGGGAGGCAGGGGAGAATGCCCGTGCCCTCCCTGAAGTCCTCCTGGGAGCACCAGGGACTGAATCTCCAGAAGCTGATGCTCTGTCGGGAGCTATCCCCGCCCCAGCCGCTTACGGCCCCAGGCAGGGCGGCTCACTGCAGCAAAGCCCCAGCTGGACCATCTCCTGCTCCCACTCCCAGGACAGCCTTAACCCCGCGCTGAGCCACAGAGTGACGCCAGCATGTCGGTGACGGCCAAGTCACCACCTGCAGGAGCAACACGGACAGTTCCTGCTTCTGCCCCCAGAGCACCAGAGCCCTCCAAGGAGAAACCGGGACAGATGCCCTTCGTTATTTAACAAATGAGCCACAGGCGCTCGGGTCGACACAAAACAGAAAACCTGAAACCGAGAGCTCGGCAAGTGTCTCATCTCTCCATAAACGAGTAGTAGGTAACTGAGACAGTAAAGCTGAAAGACAAGGCCCAGGAGAGTCTACCTTTCCCCGGCCCCGCTTTTCACCAGTCTATCGTTGTCTTCTCTTCGCTCAGTTTACAAGTCTTCACACCATGATCTTTCACTAATGCTTCAGCTGTAAACTCGTCTCCTTTATTCATTTAATTTCGTAAGCCCAACTCTCCAAATGTGCCGAGTGTTGACACAGAATCATATAAACACAGTAAAGTGTGTAACAGTTCTAAGTACAAATGATAGAAAGTTTCTTAAATTTAACTTTTTTGGATTGATGGTATGTTTACATGGTTCAAAATCCCCCAAGTTATTTTTTAAAGAGTACGTTACTTACAGAGAACGTAGCGTGCTTTACACGTTTGTCTGCACCTTGCTTTCTCGCTGACCACGTCCACGAAGCCAGGGCACGGAGCGCGGCCTGGCTCTTTTCAGAGCTGCGTGAGCGCCACGCGTGGTGGGCCGTGAACCAGGCAGTCGCCCAGCGACGAGCTTTTGGGCTGCTTCCAGCCTTTAACAAACGCCATCCGTGCGCAGGTGTCGCCGCAGGCTAAACGCAAGCCGCCGGACGTCCCAGGTGGCCTTGGCACGGGGCGGGCACTGCCGTCCTGCAGGCGACAGCTGCTCATCACCGTGGTGAGGAGACGGCGCCTGTTCTCACTTTGCATTCCTCATTTCATGAGTGACACTGAGCATCTTCTCCCACAGTTAAGGCCCAAGCGTACTTCCTGTCCTTGTCACTTGCCACGGCCCAAGGACAGAGGCAGCTGCCCCTTTTGCTCTCAGTTTCTAGTGGCACATCATAGTCGCCGGGTTATGGCTGGTGAAGCTTTTCTCCCGTTCGCCTTGTGTGGACTTTGAAGTGTGGCCCACGGGCGTGTGCTCCCCGCAGAGGCCCCTGCCTGGTTCCGGGGCCCAGGAACCTGCCCCTGTGCTCCCCATGCACCCGGGGATGGCAGAGGGGCCCTTGGCGCACGCTGAGCCAGGCGGTCACCGGGGTTCTGGAGGAGGACGAGCCCCTTGCCCGTGGAGACGACGTCTCACATTCGTCAGGGCCCTGGAAGGCTGCCTGGGGAGGGGTCTCCTGCTTCCCCCGCAGCTGCTCAGGAAAACGGAGAAATCAAAACCGAGGCAAGCAACAGACGCGCAGCCGAGACGCACAGGGCTCCCGGGGGCTCCTGCTGCCCTGAGGGCCCCTCCCCGAGCGTCCAGCCTCTGGGGTCCCTGGGTCACCAAGGTGGCTCCTGACAGTGTGCCTCAGGGCCGTCTGGGGGACTGTTTGAGCCCCCCCCCAAAAGATGTGCTTTAGCCCAAACCCTGAGTGCCTCAGACAGTGGCCTGATCTGGATATAGGGCCGTTCCAGATGGACCGGGGCAAGTTAAAACAAGGCTGGATGGAACCGGACAGCCTGCCTCCAACAGAACCAGGAACTCGTGAGAAGAGGAAACTGGGACACACACAGGAGGACCGAGCCTGCTGACGGCCACCCACGGCCTCCGCTACGCTGATCTCTCAGGGAAGCATCGGCGCCGTCACAGCGGGCTCGAGAAAACCGGGCCTCAGAGAGACCAGAGCAGCTGAGCAGCCGGGACTCAGAATGCCGTCCCTGTGGAGCCCAGGCCTCTCCTTCCAACCATGGAAGATTCTAGAAGGAACGATAGGACAGCGCCTGAAAGTACCCAGTAAATAAAAGTGTAATCCTAGGAGCCAGAACAGTGGACGGGAACACAAACCCCAACAGGCAAGCTGTGTGCCCTTTTCAGAGGACAAGGAGGCTGGCGGGGCAAGGAGCGGGGCAAGCTGCGTGGGTCTGGACCCCGGGCTGCCTCTCGTTTTCCTGCTCACATACCCACTCCCACCCCAGAGCCGAATGCCACAACAAGCCAGGCGTTTGCTTTTCTGAGTGCTCTGTGAACATAAGCCTACCTCACAGTGTCACTCTCCTGCTCAAAACCTCCACTGGCTCCAGCACCACAATCAAACCCGAAGTCTCCCCTGTGGTGGCCCCGCCTCCCTCTCCTGAGGCACCGCCCTGCTCCCTACCTCAGGGCCTTTGCACATCCCCACCCTGCCCCCTGCCTCAGGGCCTTTGCACATCCTGGCCCCGGCTGCCTACCTCAGGGCCTTTGCACATCCCCAACCCACTCCCTGCCTCAGGGCCTTTGCACATCCTGGCCCTTGCCCAGAAGGCTCTGCCCTCCAGTCACCACCTGCACTCCCTCCATGCAGGGGGGCCTGGGAGAAGCTACTCTGTGGCTCTGCTCGAAGGGTGCTCCCTAGCGCCCAGTCCCTCACCCTAACTCACGACTGTGCGGCACTGCAGCACCATACACGCTGCACGCCTGCACGCGGCCCGTCAGCTCCACCGAGACCACAGCCCCGAGGCACGGGGTGTCTGGCTGGGAGAGGGCGAGGCACAGCGGCCCTCACGATGGACGATAGATGAGCGAGCCCAGAGCTCAGCAGGTCTCAGAGAAGACACCTCGCCCCACGGAGGAGCCGAGGGGAGTCGAGCAGCACGCCCAGCCTGCAGGCCCTGGAGCACCGCGTGACTGTCTTAAGGGGTGGCGGGGGCAGGTGAGGCCCCTGGTCCACGCCCAGCCCTCGCGCACAGCCAGCGACTGGTTCCGCTGCCCAAGGCCGTATTTGCACACGTGGAGACGGTAGAATCAGGCGAGGGGTCACGGAAACGTGTGCTGTGAGGACCTGGGGTTTAGCCTGGAAAAGACAGTGTGAGGCAGAAGGCGGGGGTCTTGCCTCCCATAAGGCCAGAGGGGAGAAGTGAGACCCCAGGGCCGAAGCCAGAGGGCGGCTGGCGCCGTGTCCACAGACGCGGGCACAGGGCAGGGCGGCCTCTGGCGGGGGCTGGGGGGGGACAGCCAGCCTCGGCGGCTCGGAGGTGAGAGGTCCTCACGCTGGGCTGGGCCTGGGACCGGGGCCGCCGCCCCACCCTCGCAGCCGCCCACTGCGCTTCTGGGCTCTGGTCACTCCAGTAACGGGGACGAAGCCAGAGGGTGGCAAACCCCAGGGCCTGGGACGCCCTGGGGGGCAGCGAGGGGGTCCCTTTTCCTGAGTCTCCCTGGCAGTGTTTTACCTTTTTTACTAGTGGAGGCTGGACAGATCTCACCTGGGAATTTCATTAGTGTTCTGCCAGTAAGAAGGTTAAAAACCAGGTGTCTGCGCCCCTCACTCCTGAATTTCTAGCATCTCATGTCATCAGGCAGCTCGTAGCACAACTTAAGGGAAGGGTGTCCATGCCTCATAGAATCAGCTTAATCCTCCTGCACTGGGGGAAAAGTCAGCTTTAGGAAGTTATTTCTCTTGACCACAAAATCCCCTTAAAAAACCAAGTAATAAACCAACATTTTAATAACTCCTCTAAGTTTGCGTGACTCTGCCATTTGTGGAAACTGCCGCGTACGGTCAAGGGGGAGCCCAGTATACGGAGGTCCCACCCTGTAGTGAGGAGAAACCTTCACCGCAGGAGACGGCCAGTGCCGTGGCAGTGACGTGGCAGCTCCCGGCCCCGTTCTCCTCCGACCCTGCCAGTGGCTGAGGCCCCAGGGGTCCGGCCAATGGAACGGGGTGGCGCCGGGGCACACAGCGGTCAGGCCTGGCCTAGAGCCACCCGGCAGCCTTGCACGCTCCTCCTAGCTCTTCTCTCGCGGAAACTCTCGCGGAGGCAAGTGCTGAGGACGGACCCTGGACCGGCTCCTGCAGGATGGCCGCCCACTCAGCGCCAGGTGGAGCAAGGTGACGCCCAGGGTCGTGGGTTACAGTGGGGGCGTGCTTGTCCTGAGGCAGCGGCCTCGCAGAATTCACTGACACGTACACGTGTCGATGTCCCATCACGTAAATATGCACGGATTTAGAAGGAGCGCTCTTTCTAAAACCTTGTGCAGATGTCACAAAACAAGGTTACGTGAACTTCTCACTCGATTCTGAGACATTAGGAGGTTTCTGTGTCTCAGAGAGACAAGTCAAATCCCTTTCCAGAGGAGGTTTCCACCCAAGGCGAAGGACCGAAACTTCACTGAATCCAATATTTGCAACTGAGAGGTGACAGCTCCAGGAATGTGAAACCACTTTAAGTTTCAAGTTGAATTCACTGATTTATATAAATACTCCAAAATAAGAATGAGTCACATCATACGAGGCCAGTGTATCTTCAGCAAACAGTTCGTTGTTGCTCAAAATAAAGTAATTGAGAGTGTGTCCCTGTACCAGGCGAGATTCTGTGAAGGTTCAAGCGCAAGGTGACTCGTTCTTTCCTGAAGAATACTTTTTTGGGATA
Source organism: Tolypeutes matacus (assembly GCA_026826555.1). Classification (NCBI taxonomy): domain Eukaryota; kingdom Metazoa; phylum Chordata; class Mammalia; order Cingulata; family Chlamyphoridae; genus Tolypeutes; species Tolypeutes matacus. The sequence continues at coordinate 2,351,592 of JAKSZT010000049.1, read as the reverse complement.
AAAGCCTCACCTTCTATTCAGGCATGTGGCAATCCTTGGGAACTATTTCTGAAGATGTGTTTTTGCACTTTTTCTTTCTGAGCATGTAGAAAAGTCAACGTGGTTTTTTCTGCTCAGTGGCACAGGCTCATTTGGTTTAGGCTTCCACGCGGCATGGGAACGCAGTGGCACTGTGTGTGTATAAGACGTCTCGGGTTGTTTATTCAGGTGGCTTTGGGTCTAAAACAAGACCAGACGTGCTTTGCAAGCAGCAGCACTGTGATTACGAAGCCACGCGTAAGTCAGAGAAAACACTCCACGCCCACGTGTGCTCCAAGACGACCTTTCCAGGACCAGCCTTTAACCGCGGAACCTTTTCTGATTTTTATCGGATTGGCAGACAGCAGGGAGGAACGACACAACGCGGAACCGCTGGGAATGGCTAATTGCTTTTTGTTGTTCGCTGCTTGGCTCGCCACAAATAAATTAATCCCAAGGGTCAAGTTTAAACGTGACTGCCAAAATTCCTGAGCGAGCAAAGCACGTCTGAAATGGCTTCTGAGGCTTCATTAACATTTGAAACCTCAACACGAGTCTCTAAACTGCCTTGGCAAAGGGGAAACGCTTTCGCTGGTCGACTAACCATCGGTGAGCACGCAGGTGACGTGAGTTCACTTTCACACTTTCACTCTTTCACTGCGCCCAGCTCAGGACTCTGTAAGAGCCACCTCGCCTTTCAGCCCGTAAAGAAGGCAGCGTTTCCAGTTTCATTCTGAAGTTCTCCGCCACGTGCCTCAGCGTCCACGGGGCTTGGCTTGCCGTCTCCACAGGCTGCTCCCCTGAGCAAGCACGGATGTCCTGGGCTCACGGTGCCGAGTCCCCCAGCACGGCCGGAACTCGGGCTCTGGGCAGACCTCGGCCACTTTGCGTGTGGGCGAGTGTGCACTTGCCTGGAGGCCCCACCTGGAGGCCAGGGACTGGGGCAGGTGGGGAGCTGGGAAGGCGAGGCACTGAGGCATGCGAGGCCCCACCTCCGAGCTGTTCCTCTCCGCGCACAAGCGCTCCAGGAGCCGCAACGCCGGGCTGGACTGCCTGTTGCCCGCGCAGCCGCGTGCCCCTCGCCCGCCCCTGCTTCTGGATCACAGCTGCGCTGCCCATCCCGTCTCTGGACCCTCGGCCAGAGGCCCGTGTGTGAGACGTGGGAAGGCAGGAGCTGCGCTTGCCTCCACGCCAGCAGGCAGCGCCCACGTGGACTCGCCAGATACCAAGCCTTCCCGCCCCCTAAGACCGGTAGGTCTCAAAGCAGGGTCCCAAACCCTGGGACCCCCGAGTCCCTTTTGGGACGCCCACGGGGTCACATGCACGTTCGCAGTGATAGGAAGATGCTGCTTTTCCACCCCTCTCCTCCCGGTGACCGTCCCTCTGACGGTGCAGGGACGGAGCCGTGCACACTCGTATTTAACAGTCCTGTCCTCATTTCTAAGGAACGCTGGCAGATAACCTACTAAACACAGGCTCTCTGTCTCTCCAACATCTTTTGAGGATGGAAGGGGGTCTTGGGGCCGTCCTAAGCTGTGCCGCGGCTTTGGGCTGCGCCTGCGGCTCTTTCCTGTGGCTCCTGCGACACTGTGATGCCCCCAAGGCTAGGGACAGGCCTGGGTCCTGGCAGTGTTCGCCACTTTTATCCTCACGGAAGCTCCCAATTCCCTGCGTAAAATCCCTCCCTTCCTTGTTTTCCTGACCAAACCTCGACAGAGTTGAACTGATGTTCAATGTCAGATGCTATGAACTTGTTTTTCCTAAGTGAAATTCACCAACATAAAATTAATCATTTGACATGTATATACTTTAAAGACCAGGTGGCATTACCTGAACAGTTATGCCCTAACAAGGCAATAAAAACACATGCAGACCCAGGGGAAAGATGGTTGGGGGGGTAAAGGCAAGGCGTCGCCATTCCACTTTTTATCTCAATGGCATTAAAACCTCTATTTTCACTGTGTTCCCCGTTACTTTTGACATTCTCATTTTGCAGAGTAGCTCTGAAGCCACCTGGCATCAGACTCATCCCACTGACCTGACCTACACACATTTGGTAAGACATCCAAGTGGAATCAGAAAATTCTTAGAACTCAACAATGAATATGATAAATCAAAATCTGTGGGGGGAGAGAGAACATGGCTCTTAAATAGAACTGGGCAAGCCTTAAAAGCTTACCTGGTGAACAGGTGAGCATGAGAAATTACGAGCTGAACACTTCACTAAAACAAAATAAAAAAAGAACAAAGATTTTAAAAAATCAGAAGGAACAAAGAGGAGAAATTAAAGAAATAGAAAACAAGGATTAAAGATCATTTTACCCTTTGAAAACATTACTCAAATAATCATCTTGTGAGATTAACCAAGAAAAAATAAGAAAATAAGATGAAACTATAAATGCTGCAGAAATTAATAAGCTAATGAAAATATTACCAACAAGTTATGTCAAGAAAAGCTGAAAATACAGATGAATTGGAAAAAGAACAAGAAAGCTATAATACCCAAACTGAAATTGGAAGAGAGTAAGGGTTTTATGAGGGCTAAAGAACTTGGATCAATGGTTTAAAATCTTTCTACCAAAATCAAACAAAATTTCACCAAGGTGTATTCATAGGTTTTTCCTTTTCTTTCTTTCTAATTTTTTTTTCTGGGACTTCAGAAACAGCATCTAAAATTCATATGGAAGAGCAAGGTCCAGGAAAAGCTACTGCTGCCCTCGATTGTGGAGGGGTGACATGTCCAACACATGATTATTTAAGAGCTATTGTGATTTTTAAAAGTATCATTTTGAGATAAAACCATGATTAGGCTTTAAAATAGAAAGAGCCTCTTTCAGTTCTTTATTTCCTGGAACCCAAATCCCTTCGGACAGGGCCCACGGCGCGCCAACAGGAAACCACGTTCCCTCTCGGAGGAGGCTGGGGGCGGCAGACCAGGGTCGAGTGAGCGCTGACCCAGGCAGGAAGTGTGAGGAAAACGTATTGCTTAGACCCCCCTCCCGCCCCGTCTGACTTGGGCCGGCTAGCCCACCTCCCCATCACCTGGCACTCGACCAGCGAGCACGGAAACGCCCGCTCAGAGGCAGCCCGGGGTGGTGATAGTGCCCCGGCCTCGGCCACCCGCTTGGGGGGGGGCTGGCACCCCAACAGGCGGCGGCCTTCCCGGGGCCCTCCTAGACTGAGCTCCTGCCTCAGCGTCTGCCCAGACGTGCCACCCCCAGCGCCCGGCAGGCGGAGTCGGCCGTGGAGCAGCCCGTGGTCACTCGGCAGCTCTGCCCCTCCTGCCAGCGGAGGCCGAAGGTCCCCTCCGACCCGGCGTGGACGCCGGAGGCCGGGAAGGAAGACGGACGGCTACCGTCGGCCCAGAGAGTATTTCACCCGTGGATGGCGGCAGCTCCCCTGAGCCCACGAGGGGACAGGCAGCTTTCAGGATCCGGCTGGCGCTGACTGGGGACAGCCTCGGGAGAGGGCCACCAACCCCGCGGCTGCCAGCAGACAGAGCGAGGAGCGTAAGCAAGCTGGACGCCAACTTCACAACGCACCCCCCTTCCTAAGACGGGCTCTAGCTAAAATCCTGTCAGCTGCCTGCTGCCCTGAAACCCTCGCTGGAGCAGCTTTCTGGTCATCCTTTTCAAAACAGTCCCGTCTCTCGCCAGTGCCGGCGTCTAGCTTCCCGTTTGGGCTGCCCTGACATTAAGACCGTTCTTTCTCATCCCTGGGGGGTGGGGTGGGGGTGGGCTGGGAACAGACAACACTTGTGGACTCTTTTTTTCAAATCGCTGCTTTGGAACGGGGTCCCCTCTCCCCTTCGCCCTACTTACCCTGCTTCCTCAGCGTCCGCCACAACCCGTGTCCTAGATACTTGATTATTTCTCCCTTGCTGTACCGCAGGGTTTCTTAGCCTTTTTCGTTCCACGGACCCCTGTGCAGTCAGGTGAAAGCCAGGGACCCCTTATTAAGTCCACACTACACTGTGTATCGTTTAATAAACACGTCACACTCACACCCACACGTCCCCGCGAGAGTGATGTTTTTTTGACTTTCAACTCAAGCTCCGGGACCCCTGGTGAAGACCCCTGCCCTACAGGAAGAGCCTGTTCAAAGTTTTCCGTTCATTCCATTGGCATCTCTGCGTCGCCAAGAACACAGTGCAATTTAACCAAAAACTGATTAGAATCAAGACATTTTAGCTCAAGGCTTCTGTTTAACGAGCATCAAAAGCAGCAAGGGGGGGGGGGATAAATGAATAAATAAATAAAATCTTAAAAAAAAGTGAAAATGAGCTTATTCCAAATCAGCGGTGCAAGAGCCGTAAACCACTTAAAGCGGGAAGAGGAAGAGTGACTGTGCTGCCTGTGAGCTGGAGCCACCAAGACTCAACACAAAGGGGAAAAAGCAGGTGATATTTTTACTTTTAAAAGTTTTATTTTTGCTTCTATAGTTCAGAGAAAAGCGGTTTCATTCCTTTAGCCCCTCAAAACCACAGGCAGCTGGTAAGAGGCAGCAGGAGCGTGTCCTGGTTTAGTCTCGCCAAGGGGGCTCTCGGTGAGGTGATGGAGCGGAGACGAGCCCTGGCCACGCAGCCTGCGCCCCGTCCTGCGCTGCCACCGCGAGCTCGGGGACCTCGGCCGCCACCCTTCAGCACCACCCTCAGCTTTCCTGCCCGCGGATGGGGGAGACCAACTCGCCCTCCTTCACGCGGAGTCGAGCCGGGGGAGCGGCGGGAAGATAACTACCACGCCGTGGAAAGACGCTGCGACGCGTGCCGGCTGGCGGAGCGTCTTTACAGGACCGTTGTAGAAACACAAATAAAGGAAGTTGAGAGTCGAGGCTTTAAAACAAATTAAGTCAAAGCAAGAGCCTCTGCTGGACCCTGGCCAGCGATGGCTCCGCCGACCTCAGAGGAGACGGCCGCCTAGGCGCAGGCCCTGCCTCCCCGCCTCATTACGCCAGAGAGGCGGCCGACTCCGCCTCCTCAGGCATCCACGCGGAGCCTCTGTGTCTCACTCGTCTTTGGTTTCCCGTCCCGGGCGGCTGCCCACTCGCCACGGGCTTGCAGTGAGGTCCACTCCACTCCCACTCAGCCACGGGCAGAGCACCGGAGGGGGACAGGGGCGACTGTCTTAAGCCCCGATCCCTGTCGGTATCTGGAGGAGAAGAAAGAGGGGAGGAGTCGTGTATTTATAGCTGTGTTTATAACCACACGACAGAGTCACAGCTGTCCGAGGGGGAGAGGCTGGGGCTGCCAGGTTTACAGTAATTCCTTCCCCCATCCATTTACAGCGCTGCGACGGCCAGAAGTCTGTGCTCAGTACTCGCTTGCAAGGGTTCGTGCAAGAGGGAGCTTTAAACATGGGCACTTCCATTAAAAGAACCCTAAGTCCACAGTGAAGTGATATTGGACTGAATAAGAGCATCAGATTCTCTTTAAACCTTGTGATTCTTACCCTTAAGAAACTCATTGCCAAGGTAAACACAACCAGAGAAAGAGAAAAGCCTGGGTCATTTACTCCCCAACGCTCCCGCCATGACACAGAAACGAGCAGGTGAGAGGAGCCAGAGGGCGCGAACGTCTCTGGAAAGTGGAGCCAGCGGGACGAAGGCCGGAGACGCCTCTGCTCCCGAGGGGGACGGCCTCTAGCTCAGAGGGACGGGCCGTGTGCTGCGGCTGCCAGCGCCGAGCCGTCACGGGACACAGCGCGTCCGCCGGGCTGGGCCTGGACGTCTGCCTCGGGCCACCTCCCTGTTAGAGGCCAGTCATGGCAGCGGGTAGGACGCCACGGCAGGCTACGGCGACCAGGCAGCCTACAGCGACCGGGACAGCCTACGGAGACCAGGACTGGACGGCCTACGGCGACCGGGACGGCCTACGCGACCACGCCAACCAGGCAGCCAGCTCAGGCGCACACTCACGTGCTCACCGGCTGCTCCGACTTCTCGCATGGCCCCTGGCTCCCTGGCCGAGGCCTGGGGAGGGGAGGGGGCCGCGACCCCTGGCTGGCCCCACGCCAGCTCAGGCTTGCCCAGCCTTCCCTCCAGACAGCGTAGCAGGGCCTCGCACACAGTGAGTCAGAGGTCCGCAGTGGGATCTGACTCAGGGGTCCCTGCCTGGAGGAGGGGCCCCAGGGACCCCACAATCCGCAGAGCCTGTGGCGTTTACCAGCTGATCTTTCACAGCGACACTGCACCCCCATGCTAAGGCTCTGCGCTTGGGATGACGAAGGTGACGACCACAAACAAGACACGCAGAGAAAGGGCGTGAAGGCAGAGCCAAGGCACTGGGCGCCAACAGCAACGCCGGGAAGTGGGGGACATGAGAGGTGGGGGGGCTGAAGCCCTGAGGACGACGAGACAGCCAAGGGAAAGGCGGCCATAGTTTAGAACTCACCGTGGAGTGAAACCCTGCCTTCAAAGGAAAACCTACGCAGAAGTCCCAGCACGTAAGAGGAATGGGGCGATGGCGGCAAACCTTCACGCCTGGGGCTCAGTAACAGCTCTTAGACATGATACCAAAAGCACAAGCAGCCAAACAGACAAATTTGGCTTCATCAACATTAAAAGCTTCTGAGCAAAGGAGATTATCAAGAAAGTGAGGAGACAACCTACAGAATGGGAGAAAATAGCTGTGAACCATACAAACAGATGAAAACTTAATATCCAGAATATATAAAGAACTTCAACTCAACAAAAAACAAACCCAATTAAAAAATGGGCGAAGGATCTTGATGGTGGAGCAACGGATGGGAATCCTGTATTATATGCACAATAGTTTTGTTAATTCACAACTTCTCAAAAAAAGAAATTAAAAAAAAAATGTTGGGGGGGGGAGTGAGCGTAGCTCAGTGGTTAAGTGCCTCCTTCACATGTACAAGGTCCCAGGTTCAATCCCTGGTACATCCTAAAAAAACTGGACAAAGGACTTGACTATACCTCTTTCCCAAGAAGGTATATGAATGGCCAATAAGCACATGAAAAGATGCTCAACATCATTATCCATTAGGGAAGTGTAAATCAGAACCACGAGATATCACTTCACACCTACAAGGACGGCCATTAAGAAAACCACCACCCGAAGTAAGTGCTGGAGAGGACGTGGAGAAACCGGAACTCCAGAGACTTGCTGGTGGGAACGTCAGGGAAGCATATGGCGGCTCCTCCTAAGGTTAGACACAGACCCCGTCTGACCTGGAGGTCCCACTTCTGTGCCGAGAGCAGGCCGCAAACAGTGCCTATCAATGTCTACAGCAGCATCAGCCACAGTGCCAGAAGGTGGGAGCAGCCCAGCGCCCAGCAGCAGGGAGCGGGTGAACAGAATGCGGCACATGGACATGGTGGAACAGCCTTTGGCCATTAAAAAAACAGAGGTTCTGAGACACACTGCAACATGGAAGAATCTTGAAGAGATTATGCTCAGTGAAATAAGCAAGGCACCTAAGGACAGATACCACGTGAAGAGACGTCTGGAAACAGCAGATTCACAGAGACAGGAAGTGGAGCAGAGGTTCCCAGAGGATGGGGGTGCATGTTTGGTGGACATGGAGCACTTGCCAACAAAATTAAAACACAAAAAGAATGGGGCGAGCACAGCTCAGTGACCCAGGGACACCCTTGGCCATAAACAGCAGCTCCCAAGGAATCTGCGGATCCCTGTGTGCTGCGGAGCTCAGTCAGGGAACCAATGGCTTAAAGCAGGACCTGCCAGGAGGCCAAGGCCCGGGCACCGGGCTGGGTGGAGGGGAGGAAAGCAGCAGAGATGCCAAAGGAAAACCAGAGAAGCAGCGGGAGGAGGTCAGCGCTGTGGGCAGGCAAAGCAGGCCCTCCAGAGAAGAGGCCAAGGCGGAGGCCAGCAGGTCAGCGGCCACGAGGACGAGAAGTCATCGGAGACCATGAGTGAGGAGGCAGAGATGAGGCCAGTCAGAGGGAAAGACACGAGAAGCAGAAACGGGGGAGCCTGGGGTGAGAAGGGAGGGAAAAGAGGACGGAAGCGATGGCAAGATGGGCTCAAAGGCAGGGGGGCATCTCTTCTTCCACAGGGGTGGGAGGAAGAGTGGAGCGGCAGGTGGGCTGCCAAAAACGGGGAACCCAAGACCCAGGTGGCCGCCTCCCCCCCGACGTGGCCTCACCTGGGCTCTGGTCAACACCACGTTGCCAGTGCGGCCCGAGAAGAGGCCTGGGTGCTGTACCCTGAGGTCGGGCAGCCGAGTCCGGCCCCGGCCAAGCCCTGGCCAGCACGTGGAGAGGACGAGGTGCCCACACTGACTGCTGCCCACCCCCAGCTCGCCCAGGCCCTGGCTGACCTGCCAGTGGCCGCTGAGGCAGGGAGAGAAGAGGGGCCTCAATGCCCTGGTGCCTGGCCCGAGGCACCAGGCTGAGGGTGGGCAACGCGGCCAATGCCAGCAGAACGAGGGCGCGATCTTCAGGGGAAGGTGGTACAGGAATCGACGACGCAGCACCCTAACTGTTCTAAGGTATTTCAACGTGCTGGTTTTTTTCCTTTTCTACCCTCCAAACTTTCTAAAGGTAGCAGTGACCAAGCAAAGCATGCTTGTTTTAAAATCGTTATTCCTTGCAGCGTTGGAGGGCTCCCGAGGAGACTCCATTCTGAGCGTGCAACAGGCTTCAACTTACGCGGAGTAGGAGGGAACGACTGTGTAGAAAGCCACTGGTCAAGCCGTCCAGTTTCTTTTTTTAGGACGCTCGCTGCGATCCAGCAGCCAATGTGAATCCAGTGTCTTGTCATAGTCTACGAGTGCTTCTCCAGTGCGCCTTTAATCCGTACGTTGGTTTGCTTAGCTTTGGCTGTCCGCTCAGCACTAGGAAATGGCTAAAGGAAGCGGCACCTGACTTTGCGGGGGGGGGGGGGGGGGGACAGGGGAGGAGAGGAAGCCCTGCCAGGGTGACCTGGGGGTAACGTGGAAACGGAGCACAGCTTCTGGGCTGAGCTCACACATTTCTTGCAGGTAGAAAAATGCCCTCTAATCCAGGTGTACTTAGACCGGGGGATTTAACCTTTTTTGTTCCACAGACTCCTTCTCAGAATGTAGCGGCAGGTAGTTTACGACACTCAACTATCGTCGGGTCTATCAATTACCGTGATTTTGAGGTATGGATGAGCGCAAGCCATGTTTTGAGATACGCAATAACTGTAATGTGATATGAAATGAATCCTACTGTAACTTATTGCAAACATTCACAAGTGAGGAAAACGCTCTATTTCAGTTAGAAGTCAGAGAAAATAAAGTTGATATTTTTCAATTCAAGCTCACGGACCCCTAGTCCCCCTGATTTAGACAGTAAACTCACCTGAGCTGCTGGAAATGAGACCTATTTACCTAATTTTGGAAGGTCTTTGCTATGAACAAAAGTCAGTCAACAATTTTTCAACACAAAAATTGAAAGGCATCCTTGAAACCTACGCTGGGAAAATAATTTTTGTCTGAAGTACTTCCCTAAGACTCCCTGCCATGTCGAGCTTCTCCTGAGACCCTCTGGGTTTTCTGTGTCCGGTTGAAGGCGGTGTTCTCTGCCAGGCCCTCTGGTTTCTCGCCTGCCACGCGTCCTGGGGCTACTCTCCAGCAGCGTACTTTGCGGATTTAAGAAAATATGCGATGCAGGCACATGACAGGCACTTCCCCGCTTCCTCCACATGATTTTCTCAGTAAGATGCATTTAACAGGCTTAACACGTATTTTGAAATAAAACATGCTAATGTTTCTTCTTGCCCCTGAAAAGGCTGGTTGGGGGAATAATTCCAGCTGGGTAAGATTCTCCCATCTCTAAGGTATTTCCATACTAAGGTGATATTGAGGGACATTTTCTTTTTTTACAGCAAGCTTATCAAGAAGTGTTGGGAATAAGTGACAGCCAACTGCCCATGCACTTCCTCCTGAAAGTGCTTTTTTTCCTTTTAAAAGTATCTACTGCTGTTACAATCGCCTCCCTCCTAGGTCTTGAGGGAGCCGGCACCGGGATTGCAGCTCTAGTCCAACAAAACAGTGCCTTTTCTTCCCTTAGGCGGGCCATCGACCAAGACATCGCCCATCTTGAAAAGGCCATCAATCACCTAAAGAATTCACTTAATTCCCTTTCCGAGGTAGTCCTGCAAAATCGCAGAGGGCTAGACCTTCTCCTGCTTAAAGAAGGAGGCCTCTGTGCTGCACTTAATGAAGAATGCTGTTTTTATGCCAACTGCTCTGGTCTAGTTGAAGACAACGTAGCAATAGTTAGAGAAGGGCTCGGAAAACGAAAAAGGGAAAGAGAAGCCCCAGGAAACCTTTCCTGGGGACTCAGCGGCCTCCTTCCATACCTCCTCCCCTTCCTTGGCCCTCTGATTATTACTCTTCTTGCTCTAGCAATCGGACCATGGGCCGTCAAAAGAATCGTCCAACTCGCCAAAGATCACACTGATGCGGTTTTTACATCCTTTGTCAGGGTCCACTACCAACAACTCGCCACTGCTGAAGACCCTCCAATCCCCGTCTCCCGCCCCCCTCCCGCCGTTCCTTCCCACAGGTCATCAAAATCTTCTCACAAGCCGTAACACCTCAGAACCCCTCTCCTGGGGACCTCAGGGACTCCTTTCTTACCTTCTCTCTTTTGAAACCGCTCATTACCTTTCTCCTGTTGCTCTCTTTAGGCCCTTGGGCCATCAAAAAACTCACAAAATTTATAAAAGATCAAGTTAACTCTCTCTTTAATAAGCCCATCCAGGTCCAGTACCAACGAATTCTCACTGCAAAAGAAGCCTACCGTCAACTATTCACCTCCAAAAGAGGCATCGCCAAAGGAATTATTTCAACGCGCACTAATACTCAACGCTCCAACCCTTAGCTCCTCCCCTACCCTTTCTTCCCGTCCCTCATTCCCCTTCCCAGCTGCCAACTTCAACAAATAACACCTCCATAAAATCATGCCTCGTTAGGCGCTGGACTGGATAGTCAATGACGGGCAACTAGACCCTTATAAACTGGGTAATCAACCTAACCCTCCTACTCGCCTCGGCTAAGCCGCTGGATCAATCTAAGACAGGAACCAGGCCTATTGTTCCCGGCCAATCTGGCCAATTGTTGCCGGCCAATTGCTGCCATGGTCTCCAATGACGGGTAAGATCCAGTAGCCGTACAGCACGGTCTAGACCTAAAACAGGCACAGTCCCCCTAATAGCAAGCGAGGCCCATCAAATAAAACAAAAGGAGGAAATGTTGGCAATGCTGGCTTCTCCAACCCTCTAATCTGCCTATTCCCCCAGCAACCCAGCCACCTATCCCTTTACACGGTTCATTTTAAACTCACCAATCCCCTGCCGCCACACCCTCTTGTAACATATATAAGCCCAAAAGCTTCCTCATTAAACGGACTTGCTTCACCGAACCTGTCTCCGCAGTTTGCATTTTCAACTGCGCCGTCCTCCACACCCGTGAACCCCACGAAACCCCGCAGAGGCTTCAAGTATCAACCCACAAATAGGAAGAACAGGAAAGAGGTGAGAAGGAAAAAGAAGTAGGAAGTGGAAAGTGCTGGATTCAAGTCAAGAGAAAGAGTGAAAACCTGAAAAACCTGCGGGGAGGGGGCTGGAGAGGTGGTGGGACATCAGGGCCTGGAGGGCCCGCCCCAGCCCTGCAGCCCGCTGCCCCCGAGGCAGAGGGTCCTCTCCTGCAGAGAGACCGGGCCGCGGGGGGCACTCAGAGACTCGGCCCGAGCAGAGGCACCAGCCGTGCGGGAGCGGGTCAGGCCCGACGACACTGGCGGCCATTTCCGGAAACGCAGAGTGCGTGAGGAGCACACGCCCGGCCAGGACTCCCGACAGAGAAAGGGCAGCTGTGCCCGCACGAGAGTTAAAACAAAAACCACACCTGAAGACAGAGCTCGGTGTCTGTGACAGCAACGCTGGGAGCTGGAAGACAGCAGGGTCACGCCTCAAAAATCCGAAGGAAAATGGTTTTCGTCCTTGAATGCTGTGCCAGACCAAGCTATTAAAGGTGAGGCAGAACGAAGGCATTTTTAAGCTGGCACAATGGCAAAAACCAACATTTCTCCAGAATGTTCTGTGTATTCTCCGCTGCCAAGCCTTTAGGGACCTTGCGTGCTCAGCCAACAGGCTCCCCCCTCCTCCTGCCTCCTCACTAAATGCCTGCCCCGGGAGGACCAGCCTGACACCCCCGGAGGCTCAAGCCCCCTTAGATGCTCGGTCTATCCTGATCATTAGCATGACTGAAGGTCGAGCTTCCTGCAGGCGCAGGCCTACCCACCACGGTGCCCAAGTCAGTTTCTTCTAGATGGTGGGCGTTTAGTGTCAAGAGCAAGAGGTTGAAAATTTGGTGCGAATCCATCCTACCAAGAAGGCACCTTCTCTAAGGAAGGCACATCCACACCGCCCCATCGGGAGCCTGTGCACCTAGGGCAGGGGGATGTTTGTGAGGAGTGAGGCGGAAAGGAGAAGATAATTCTTCCAATTAAAAAAAAAGATGATATGACCAACAACTTCTCCAGTGAAGAAAAAAAGATGATCATATGACACAGCAATTCCACTCCTACGTAAAACCCAAGAGAACCGAGAAGAGGTTTTCAAACTAAAATGTGGGCACAGCTGTTTGCAGCAGTGTCATCCTCAGTGGCCCCAAAGTGCAAACAAGGCCAACGTGCGTCCCCAGAGCAGTGGGTAAGACGGGGCCTGTCATGCCCCGCAGTACTTAGCCGTAAAGAGGCAGGCCTGACAGACCGCACCAGGATGGAGAACTGACGTCCAAAACAGGTATGCAAGGTACTTTAACCCAGCTGAAGTTAAAAGGTAAGTTCAGGTATAGTTAAACCTTAAGGCTTCATTTAGAAGTAGGTCCCACATTCAAATTCTAATTTATTCTAGTGTAACCTCTAATCTACTTTCTGAGTCTGTGAATTTGCTTGTCCTTGTTATTCCATGTAAGTAGACTCACACAACATCTGTCCTTTTGTGTCTGACTTTTCACGCAACATGATGTCCTTGGGATCCACCCACGCTGTTGCATGTGTCAGAATTTCACCCTTTATGGCTGGATAATATTCCATTGTGTGCTTGGGCAGTCACGTTGCTGCCTCCCCCTGGCTGTCGTGGAGCAGGAAGGGCGAGTTTTGGCTTAATGAGCACAGAATTTCTGTTTGGGATAATGGGAAAGTTTTGGTCATAGATGATGGTGACGCGAAGCACGACACTGTAAAAGGAGCGAGTGCCACTGAACTGTCCACTTAAAAATAGTTGAAATTACAAATTTTATGTTATATGTTACCATAAAAATTAAGGAGAAAAAACTGCCCAGCAACAAGTAACTTTGAAAACCAAACCAATGAGGACACACTGGGTTGTATGATGATGTGAAATGAACCTGAGAAATGGTTTAATTTTGGTATGTGAAAATGACATGAATAAATTAGCTGTGCATTCCAAAATCTTATTTCTGGAATATGAACTTTTTTCCCTCGACTCTCTTTTGCTCCCTGGTGCAAACTACAGAATGCAGAATTCAGATTCTAAATTGCACCATATATTAACACCGCTGCAAACTCCGGGCAATTCACTCTACTGGCTACTTCACCTCATCATTTCATTGCATTCGTTGTTTGAAATGACTGAGCAGGTGGGCTAGTGGCACCCGGGTACCACCGAGCTCCACCAGCTCTGCCAGTTTATGCAGCAAGAGCACGAGTCTGGCAGTGAGGACATGTCAACCCCCCAGACGGTCCCCCTGCCAGCTCAGGTGAGAGTGCTGTTTAGATATTAGGAAATAATGCTTTTCAAAAGCCAAGGTCTCCCATTCGCTCCTGTCAGGGCTGCAGCAGTGGGGCAGTGGGGTGGGGGTCGGGGTGGAGACCAGCAGGGCCCACGCCCTTGCACCTACGCATCCCAGGTGTGCGTGGCCCACGGAAGTGTTCTCAGGCTTTTTTCAGCAAGTCGAGTACAGTACCTACTCTTTTCAAAGCAGTCCTTTTCTCCTCAAAGAAAACAAAAACCCTGCTGAAATATGTGCATTCAGAAGTTACAAAGTATCACACAAACCAGGTTCTTAAATGCCACTGTCCGCTTTAAAGGCAGCTGCCCTTCAGAATGCTGCCTCTGGGAAACGAATCCACATCGTTGCAATCAGTTAAATCAGACACACCCTGAGCTGAAGTCCGAAGCCCTGTCTTCCCCACCTGACTTCCAGGCCCTCCACACACACTTCACTGTTATGGGAGGGAGGTGTTCCAAGGAGAGGGAACTTTTAAAAGCCTTTTGTTTGAAAAACACGATGCAATCCATTTTGTAATGCAAGAAAATAACGTTGCAAAACACCTACAGAATAAAATTTGAGAGAAAGATGGTTCAAGGTTAGGAAAATAAACAGCTTGAAGAATGCGTCACTAAACGGAGATGAGGTTTACTGTGGAAATGACACGCTGTTAAGGGGCAGTTCATTTCCGTACACTCAGGGATCCTTGTCTGGGGGTCTAATCAACTCCCCCACCCGTGGAAACACGTTGCACGGATTGCAAAACAGCATCAGACGAAAGGCCACTCACCTGCCACACTGCCTTTTTCTAGAAAGGGAGGAGATAAGCTTTCCTTGCACTGGTTTAAAGCAGTCGGGAGAAACCTCTCTGGGACCAAGCAGAAGCCTAAGGAGCCACTTCCTGGGGCGGCCTCCCGCGCACAGACCGCTCCCGAGCCCGCCGCGCCGGCTCACCTTGGCCTTCTCCAGCTGCGCGCGCGCCTGCCGCTCCGCCTCCCTGCGCACCGCCTCGCGGTCCTCCTCCAGCGACACATCCGAGTCGGAAGGGCGGCTGGTGTGGGAGTCTGCAGAGCCCTGGGGAGGAAACGGGAGGTCAGGCTCGGCCCAGGCTAAGGCCCTGCCTGGACGAGGCCTCGGCCCCGGCCCTTGGCGTCCGGATTGTGCTGTAATTCCCGAAAGGAGGGGGGAACAGCCCGTGCTGTAGCAGCCGTGCTTTGGCTTGCCCAGGGGCCCACAGGAGAGGCCCGTCCGGCCGTCTGTGGACCAGGTCACCCTCCCCAAGCTTTCTGTGCAGACGACCGTCCTTCGGAAGCCAGGGCCGGTTTCTCTACCCTCACACCAGCCCCGCGGTGCAGTGCGCGCTGCAGGGCCAGCCCAGGAGCAGCCCGCTCCCCGAAGCGGTGCGCGCAACTCCGCACAGGGCAGACCTAACAGAATAAAAGACCGACGAGTCATGAACCTGAGCTCTCCAGAACGTCACCGCCACATGACTGCCAAAGAAATCCCCAGACTCCTCGTGCACCTTTCTACCCCGATTCCCTCTGCGACGCTGGCAGCTCCACGCAGTCCTTGCGCTGCGCCCTTTGAAACCTTAATCGAGCTTGACTGTGAAAAGGTCTACACACCTGCCTGGGAGAGAGCCTAGGCAGTCAACCCTGGCGTGGGAGGACGCCCCCCGCCCCTCTCTCGCCTGCAGGACCACGCAACTCCCCCCGCGCAGCCTCGGGCCCCGCTCCCACGGACCCCGTAGAAGCCCCCACGCGCGCCCGGAGCTTACGCAGATGTCGGAGCGCTTCAGCCGCCCTCCCCGGGCGCGTTTCAGAAGCCGGATCCAGGTGGCCTGCATGAGGCGGCCCGCGGCGCCCGCAGCTGCAGCCCCGGACGCCCACCCGCCGCCGGCCCGCGCGCGCCCTGCCCTGGGGAGCCCTGGGGAGCCCCGGCCCCCGCCCTGCCCATGCTCCGGGCGGGCCTCCGCGCGGGCCCCCGCGCCCCGGGGCGCGCGCTCCCTGCCCCCGGGGGCTCCGGCCCCAGGAGAGGCTTATCTCCCCAGGCCAGGGGGGAAATAGACCCCCGGACGCTTTACACTGCTTTGAAAATAAAGTGCATCCGGGGAGAGGCATCAAGTCGCTCTAAACTTGACGCATCCTGGGGCCCGACGCGTTACCTTCCCAGCTCCTGGACTGTTAAAGGAAATGAGGTGTAAGAGACCCTTTAAAAAAAACCCAGTGTCAAACGTATGCAGTGACATTTGCAAGAGCAAAGTTCAAGGCTTATCTTGGGGAATCTCGGGGAGGGGGGAGCCCGCGCCTGCGCACTGGGCAGGCTCCGTGCGCGCGCGCGGGGGGCGGGGGCCTCTCCACGCGGATGCTCGCGGCGCGCCCGAGCGCGGGTCCCGCGACCCTCACGCCCCAAGTGTCAGCAGCTGCCCAGGGCCTCTCGGCGCTCTGGAGCGCGCACGTGGGATATGGCTGGTATACCGTTTTGGGTGAAATAGTCTCTCCAAGGAAAAGCTCTTTTCATTGGGTGGCGCCTTTCCAGCCCTGCCGCCCGAGGCAGTCACAGGTGAAAGGGCTCCTGTGACGCCCCACGGGAGGCGCGAGGCCCGTTTCAGGGGTAATCGCAGCTCTCTGAGCCCCGATTCTAACCGAGCTCCCACTGCCTTTGAGCCGCGCCTCCAACCTGAGCCAGTGGGGACCGTCATGGCAATCATCAGGAAGAACTTCCAAGCTCAGCTGCCTTCTTGGCATGACTGAGGATTCACAGAGTAATCCGTACCAACCTCTTCCTACCAATAGGGAAACTGAGGCTAGTGAGGGCACACCAACGTTATTTCCTACACTAATGGAATTAACAATGACAGTTCATTTGTGGGGGTAGGGGAAATGGGAATGTGCTCAGTGGCCACGGGGTTTCGGACTGGGGAGATGAAAACATTCTGGAACTAGACAATAGTGCAGGTGCACAATTTATGAATGTACTATAAAATCACTGTAAAATGATTTAAATGGTACATTTTAGGTTATGCATATTTTACCACAATAGTTTACAAAATAAGTCTCATGCAAGTCAAAGAAGGATGTTCTTAAGAAAATCTCTCTCTCTCTCTCCTTTCTCCAGACTCTGGGCTCACACCCATTGTCGGGACCTAAATGCTAGAAGAGAGTGGGATAGGGGCTTCAGAACGAAAGTGGTAGTCAGTGCACCTTCATTTTGGTATTATTACATAACAAATTAATAAATGGATCATGTATGCTGTCATCAAGAATATAAAGTGCACAGGGGGTTAGGAAATGCGCCGCAATTTTTTATACAAGCAAAATTTCCAAGGGAGGGATGGTTTTTCTACACAGCATTCCCATGGCTTGTTGTGGCCAGGGGAGCACATGGAAAATGACCCCGAGACCAGGAATTCCCATGACAGACCCGTGTTAGACCTAATCACCGTGCCAAAGGGTCAGCTCATGCCTGGGTGAAGATACAAAATTTCTGTCCTCAAAAACCTCATAAAGAGAGGGAGAGCACCACACAGACGTGATTTTTGCATGATTTTGTTCCCTTTCAAACAAGTAAGGTTTTTAAAAAGTCTTTGCTAACAACCAGACATAGCTTATACATTGTATAGCCATTTGAAGACCTGATTCTAGGTTTAAATAATTAAACAAGGGAAAAAAATCTCTATTTTGACTTTTGGCAATGATCTTTCTAATGTTTGCAACAATTTAGTCACCTTTTTAATGATACGAGGTATGACTGTGAACTGATGCTACACTTTTTATAGAAGAAACCAGATTACTCTCACTCCTCGCAGCTAGAGTAGCACAGACTTCCCGAGCATTGTTCATTATCCAAGGTACATGCAGCCATTGTAGAAAACAAAGAACCAGGACCTCCAGTTCCCCCAGCCAGAGGCCCTGCATTTGTGAAGGTCACCTCAGTCTCCTTCCTTCTCAGCATGGCGCACCAGGTGGGCTTTCCAGGTGGCCTGTGGTCAGAAGAGCTGGCAGGCACCTGCAGAGCCCCAGAAGAGGGTCATGACAGCGCCCTCAAGTGGCATTCGCTGGTGCCTGCAGCGTCTGTCCTTGTGGCCACGTCACGTCCTCACTGCCTGTTTCCTTTCCCGCATCTCAGTATGCTCATTCCTGGTTGTGCAGCCCCGAATGTCACTTACGCTGCCCACCAAGGCCTCATTTTCTCCTTAGAGCTCTTTCTCTAGATTTGGATTCTTTGCTCAGCGGGAGATTCAGTCTAACCAGGTTCACAGTGCTTTCATCTGCTCTCCAACATCGGCCTTTTCCGGCTCTTAGATAAATTGTCCAGCTGAGCAGCTCCCTTTCCTTTTAACAATTTCTTGTACTACAGAGCTGGAGTTTTTGACGCAGCGCTCTGCTGTGGTCGCAGTCGCATCTGTCTCCAGGACCGGTTTCCATGAGTGCTCCTAGAGTTTCTCTTTCAAGGCCCAAGGACAGCGCGGTAAGCCTGGTCAGGAGCAGGCCTCCGGGCCTCTGAAATGTGCCGCCTGCTCCTCCAGCCCCTCACTGAGGTCCGCAGGGCTTTCCCGCAGCGCCCCCAGCCACCCTGACCCCAGAGGGCTGCGCCGAGCCCCTCCTCGTGCACAGGCCACGCCACCCCACAGGGAAGCCTGACTTCCAGGCCCCCCGGCCTTCCGTGCACTGACACCCCGTGCCCTGCGGGGCATCCCACGTTCCCAGAGCGAGGCAAGGGTCTGTGGGCCCGGGAAGCGTGGCGGTCACCCCAAGTTCTCACTTTGGGGTCTCTATTCAAAGTCTAGAAGAGTGAGCTGTCCTGTGGAGCAGGCAGGGACTCTGAGAAAGCCGGGGGCTGCCCCACTGTCTTAGCGGCTCCCTCAGAGCTTAACAAGCGTGCAGCTCCCGAGGCCCTGGGCCCTGATAACGCGGAGGCAATGTGGGTGGCTGAGCTGAGGCACGCGCTCCTTGGCCAGTGGAATGAACTGACCGTGCAGCCCCACGCGGTGACGCGGCCTCAGGGCCCACCGCGCCGCAATGTCAAACGTTAACAGAGGACGGCGACGACCCCGTACAGGGCCACGCTTGCGGGACGCTTTTATGATTATGCAAAAGTTAAAATGCCAGCTTCAACTTTACAAAAGCACAGGAAAATCGGTAAGCCTTCTGTAACTATACCACGTCCTAATGAAGAGAGTACATCTTACCAAAAACCCAAATTCATTTATTGTTTTCTTACTATTTTGAAACCGTGTGACGTGCTGGGAATACGACTGCGCGAAACGCTGAAGTTTCCTTGTGTCACGCTATTCTAGCGAAGGAGACCAACTTAAAAAAAGCAGGTTATCAGAACAATAATTTCTATGACCAAAACAAAACCAAACCGGCTGTGATAGGAGAATAAGGGCGATGGGGTGAGCCTCTGATGGACAAAAGGATCAAAAAGAAAGTTAGCTGCGGGATGTGCTGAGAAGAGAGATGTACAGGCAGGGAGCGGCAGGTGCCGAGGGCAGGAGGTGCCAGCATTTCCGAGGACCAGGCAGCAGCTGGCGCAGGCGGCCGGCAGAGGGCCAGCTGGGCTTTGGAGCCGGGGCTGTTTGTCCGGGCAGTGCCAGCTGACCTTGGGCACAGGCTTCTACAGAGCCCTCGCCTGCAGGCGCGGTCTAAGTGTGAGGGGAGCTACTGAAAGGCTCAAGCAGGGCAGAGTCGCCACGAAACTGAGATTTCAGGAAGCGCCTCCTGCGGCTCTGTGCAGAATGGTCAGGAGCTGCGTCAGCTTCCAGGGGAGGGGGCTGCTGGGGGCTTACACCAAAGAGTCAGTGGTAGAAATAGGCGGAACCGAGCAGAACTGCCAGGGCACGTCTGGGCTGGCAGAACCAACTCTCCTTTATCTTGTCAGTTATTAAAAACAAAGTTGAATTCAAAAGAAAAATCAAGTAATTTCCATCAATGATGAAAAAGGAAAGCACTAGATTTTTTGCAAACTTCTCCTGAAGACTGAAGCTCTCTCCCCCTCTTCACAGGCAAATACACTCTGGACAGTGGATTCTGGGACCCGTCTTCATTTAAGCTCCTTGCTCCTGCTCGATTCTCTTAACGAAGCCTAACATGTAAGCTGCTGCCAGGAAACCCCTCAGTATTGGGAAAACCACGTCCTCTGAGATTCGCGGAGCTCTCCTGTTTTCACCCGTCTAGATGCAGCACTGCTTCCTAGAGGCCAAGGGCCGAGTATCCGACGTTGCCCTGTGCCGTGTCAATACCCAGGACCGTCGCTGTGCTCTGAAGCTTGGGCTAGCAGCGAAGACAATCCGCGTTTCAGTGAGCGCCGGCCGGGCCTCGCCAGCAACCAGCGCCAGCACCGCCGCATCACTCCTCAGAACGACCCAGAAGGTGTCCTGCCACCATCTCCATTTCTGATGAGAAGACTGCCCGGAAACGCTCCTGACGGGCGTGGCCAAGCCCGTGGCGCCGGGAGCCAGTGGCCGTGGCGCGCTCGAGCCCACGCCTGCTGCGGCTGCTGAAACCCCAAGCTGGGCGCAGCCCCTCCAGAGTCCGTTAGGGGTTTCTGTTTCTCAAGCGTGGCTTCTCCTGCCACCTCTGATGGGCTGAGGTGCCATCACGGTGAGTTCCAAGGTCGGGCCCTCTCGCTGCTAACCTTGGCTTTTTGACCCATACACAATCTCCCTCCCAGCCCCCTTTCTCTCACACATACACACATACACATCCCTAATGTGTAATTTTAAACTTTATCTTCCCAAAAGGCACACTGAGGAAACAATGAGGCTCAGATCCGTTCCCACTTGCCACTGTGACACTTTTTGTGGAAAAGGGGTTTAAGAGTTGGCTGCAGGGGGCGGATGTGGCTCAAATGGCTGGGCATCCGTTTCCCATAAGGAGGGACCTGGGTTCCACCCCCAGGACCTCCTGGTGAAATAAAGAAAAAATATAGAAGGTGCGCAGGCCATCAGGCCCCACCGAACCACGCGGCAAGATGATGACGTAACAGGAGCGAGACGCAGAGGAGAGCCAAGACGAGACGCGCTGAAAAACCAGGAACTGAGGTGGCGCAGGCGGAAGGATGTCTCCCTCCCACATTGGAGGTTCCCAGGATCGAATCCTGGTGAAGACAGGAGGAGAAGAATGAGAAGAGAGGGCAGGAAACAGACACAGAGAGTTGCCCAGTGAATGGACGCAGAAACAGCCAAAACGGGGGGTGGGGGGGAGGGTTAAAATGGGTTTTAAAAAGTAAATTAATCTTAAAAAAAAAAAAAAAAAAAAAAAAAAAAAGAGAGAGTTGGCTGCTACCCTGGAATCGTCCTCTCTTCTGAGTATCTCAAAGTTGTAAAGCAGCCTTTCTCATCAGTCCCCTAAAATGGAGAGGAGATAAGAACAGAAAAACAATGGAAGCCACGAAACCAACTGGCTACATTTTTCTCCCTTCCCTGAGAAGGAAGCTACGTTTGGAGAGCTGGTTTTCAGCAGCCTCCTTGGCAGCACGTCCTGCCGAGAGGTGAATAAGAGGCCTTTCGGTTCACACTGTGGTTGGTTTTCAGCACGGAAGCTGAGATCATTAAAACAGACAAACGGTAGTGCTAAAGCATAGAGTAATAAATTAAAACACTGTCATCACCAAATTAGTCCTCAGAGAGAGGCTATGATGTCTGTTTTTCATTTTTTTAGAAGAGTCTCTGTCCAATATTTGCAAAATATGACACTGTCAAAAAAGAACCATGTTGAAAAAAGATAAAATTTGATGGCCAATTAAAATTATTTTGCATTTTGGATAGGCTAAATAATCTCCCTTGACAATTGTGTCATGACGTGTGTAAGTGTGTCTGTTGTCTGTCTGGGTTCCAGGCCTTGCACAGACATCTAGTGATGCTGAGGGATGCTAAGGATTTTTCCTGCTAATGTAACTGCTTTTTAAAAATGGTCCCTTTTTAGTCATCAGAATGGAAATGGGTAGGAAAGACACAGAGAAATAGTGGCCAGGGGGAAGTGGACTTTCTCAAAATTTAGCTGAAAAAAGTGAAGTAAATGGGGAAGGCCTGAGTGGCTCATCCTCAGGAATCTGGTGGGGGGATTTGTGGCGGGTGCAGAGAGCTCCAGAAGCTCGGTGCGTCTCACGACCCCCTGCTCCCCAATCCCGCCTGCACGCCGTCCCGGCAGCCCCGGCCTGCGCCCTGCTCCCGTCCTTCTGAAATAGCCTCTCAGCGCCTCCCCTGGAGGGCCACTCCCTCACTGGGCTTAGTGCTCCGTGGCCGCCTCTGCACTGGGGCGCGACGTCCACGAGGGCGGAGAGCTCCGCCTGCTTCACCTGGCCACACAGCCCCGGGGTCTGGACATGCGCCTGCCCCAGGACACCTGCCCCCCGGCCGCGGGGTGGCGGGTGAGGGCAGCAGGACGGCCCGCTCCCCCACGCTGGAGCCGCCCCCTGGCCCCTGCGGGTTCTTGGTGTGGAATCGGCGCTGGGGGCAGGATGAGTCAGGAGGCGGCCAGGCGAGGGCACTGATCCGACTTGGAGGCGTCCCGAGAAGACGAGGGACAGGAGGGTGCGGCCACGCGGCCCGGGGCTCAGCCACAGGGCAAGGGGCCACGAGCCAAGCACGCCGAGGCCGGCAAACACCAGGGCCATTGCCGACTTCTGAGCCCCTCCACGGGGCCCCTCCTTGGCAGGTGAACGCCCACAGGTCTCTTCCGTATTAAAACCCGCCAAGAGCCACCGACTGGCCACAGCATTTGCTCGAAGAGTGAAAGGAAACGCTGACGACCTCAGCCTGACAGTGTCTGGGCCTTTTACCATCAACTGCAGCAAACAGCAACGTCGCTACTGCGCGGCCGGCAGCTGCAGGTCAGTGGTAAGTACACGTGCTCCGAACAAGGAGCCACTCAAAGAAAGCCCTTACACCTAAAAGTCACACGGCGTCCTCTTCCAAGGAATTTGAGACACCTTATGTTTTGAAAATATGACCAAGACATATTTCTGTGAAGCCCCTGCTCCCCCCGCCTCCGCATCTTCGTTCCAGGAGCTTGAAGTCGTAAGCCTGAAACTGCCAGCAACTCGTCGCAGGGCCCTGGGCAAAGCGCACGAGAGCCCCCTCTGAAACCCCCAAGCTCCGCGGAAGAGCGCTCGGCCTGGTTTTCTCGCAGATGCGGGCTCTGAGCGGTCACTGCGGCGTCTCACGCACCCGCCCCGCCCGCGGAGATGCAGGGCAGACGCACAGCAGAGGACGTGGCTGCGCGTATAGCTTCTCGTAAGGCAGAACGCTGAGACCCAGCCGAGGAGGGGGAAAGGCCTTTTGGGAAATTTTGGGTAACGTATTTAAAAGAAATGCAACAGACAAGCTGGACCAGCACAGAGCCTGGAGCCTTTTAACTGCGCCGTGGGCTGCGAAGTTAAGGCCTCGTCCAAAGGGCACGGCAGGCCCTCGGCCCGCCTTCCCGGAGAACCAGCCCTCCGACAGCAGGCCGTGCCGCCAGTCGTCGGAGGAGTCACTGCCTACGTTTCCTCTGCACACACAGAAGTCCTACAAACGCATTGAGAGAGCCAGTGAGATCAATATACTCAGACGAAGGCCAAGAGCCGAAACCGCGCAAAGAAAATCAACCAGTCAGCCAGCATCCGGGAAGGTGCCAAAACGACCGGACGCGCCGCCTCCTCGGTCAGCACCCCGGGCGCCGCCACTCCGCGCTGCGCTTGGCACCGACGCAGCCCTGGCGCAGAAGCTGCTCTGTGGACCTAGCCGGCAATGTCGCTTCCAGAAGCCATCCTAAGGAACTGAACAAAAGAGGAAGAGAACTATACCGAGGGGTTTACGTGGCCGCTGCGGGACCATCTGCTGCTGATCACCAGTAACAGCAAGCCGCGATGAAAAGGCCCGGCAGCGCGGAGCCCAAACGGCGACGGGGCGCTGCACACCAAGACACAGCGGCACGGGCCGAGCCCCGCGGCAAACGCTTACGGCGACACGCCCGGCGGGCTCGCCTCCCCTACAGGTGCTCACGCGTACGACACGCGTACGACACGCC
>JAKSZT010000049.1:2258947-2321762 GCA_026826555.1 Tolypeutes matacus | reverse complement strand
ACCACATGCCCGCTCACCTGCTCACCCACATGCCCGCTCACCTGCTCACCTGCTCACCACACGCCCGCTCCCTGCTCACCACATGTCTGCCCCCTGCTCCTTGCTCACCTGCTCTACAGAGCAAGGAGACACCTTGGGGAGGAAGGGCACGAAGCCAATGATTATCCCTAGATGGTGGCTCACCAGCTTGTCATGGCTGTGCTCTGCCTGCTCCCCATCTCCCTTGCCCAAGGAGACACCCCATTTCCCTTTAGCTCAGGATGAACCCCTCTTCAGCCTCCACAAGGTGATCTTGTGACTCTGTGCTCCCTGAGTTCTACCTGGTGCGCCCCCCAACCCCAGCCCCAGCCTTCCCAGAGCCCCCCGGCCACCTTCCCTTGCCCTCGGCCTCTCGGCCCGCACGGCTGACCGCGTGGTCTCGCCTTGACCCTGAGCCTGGTCAAGCGCTGTCTTCACACTGTCCAGTGTCCGTCCCTCTGCCACCTGTCTCTCCCCGGCAGAACTGTGATCACAGTTTTTCTCTATCAAGGCTGGGAGAAGGGAAACATATTTTGATTTTTTACATTCCCTTCCGTTCCTTCAGCAAGTCTCCAAGATTTCCTCCCAGTCGTGGTTCCTTTGTCTCCACGTCTTAACTGCATTCTAGTCACGGGGCTCGGCCCAGGCTGTCACCAACCACCCTGGCGAGAGAGCGCTCCCCAAGGGCAGAGCACACATAATTCTAACGCCCTATCCATCAGGTCGAAAACACACACAAAACTCTCAAGGCACAGAGGGCCAACCCCGAGGCTCACGAGAGCCAGAGGAGACACGTCAGCGAGGTGACCCCCAAAACGAGCAGCGCCCAGCGGGGACGGCGTGGACCCCGTGGCCGCTGTCAGCTGGGGAGCTGGGCACACCCCGAGCCTCGGGCCTCACCTGTGAGCCGTGGGTGCTGAAGGCGTCGTCTTGATCACCGAGTGCAAGTCCCTGGGGATGCACTGACTCCCACCAGGAGCAGCACAGCAGGGGGAGGGCCCCGAGGAAGGCCCGCAGCTCTGCTCTGGAGAAACGGGGGCCCCAGGCCAGTGACCGCGTTTCACAGCGAGGCTTGTTCCTGCTTTTATTTTTCCAGCGCGTGGCTCTGGGGTGCTCCCTGCACCCCCAGGGGTGAAAGTCTCCAGGGAGCACTGCCGACGTTCTGGACAGGCGCCTGCCACCGAGCGGTATTCGGCCGACAGGGGCCGCGTGGGCCGGGCGTTTGCAGATTCCAAGAAGGAGGTGGCAGTGGTGCAGGTGGCGCAGCCCTGCCCCGGGAGTCGCTGCTCTCAGGAGTCCGAAGGACAGAGGCTCTCTGGGGAGCACCGAGGCTGCCCAAAATCCAATTGCGTTGGCGCAGCTTCCCTTTGTGAACTTCCTTCCTGGTTGACTGTGGCCCCAGGGTTAGCAAAAGCACAGGTTCTTCGAGTCGTCCAGGGGGACGTCCCGCTCTGGGGGGTCCTCCAGAGGACAGGCAGAGCCCCTGGGTGACAGACGCCTGTGAAGTAGGAGGCTACGTGGACATCCGGCCCTCAACACGGGCCCCGCACGAGCAGGTCCCGCCATCAGCGCCCGCCTGGCCCTGCCCCGCGTGACGCCAGAAGCAGGGGACTCAGGGGCCGTGCGTCCACACCTGCCCGGAGCACGGAGGAGACGGCGCGGGGAGCACGTCACACCCTGGACAAGCACCTTAAACTTGTCAGACCTTGTTTTCCTCTCTGTAGAACTGGGGCAGATTCCAAGCAGATGGTGAGGCTTCTACTCAAACAGTCCCGTGCACCTGGCAGCCTCAGGCC
Organism: Tolypeutes matacus; assembly: GCA_026826555.1. Taxonomy (NCBI): domain Eukaryota; kingdom Metazoa; phylum Chordata; class Mammalia; order Cingulata; family Chlamyphoridae; genus Tolypeutes; species Tolypeutes matacus. Next base: position 2,319,948 of record JAKSZT010000049.1, on the reverse strand, counting down.
AGGGGAAATCTGGGGATGTGCCAGCTTCATGCAAAGAAGGGAGCAATGTCCGTGCCTCACAGGCTCTGAGCACAGGAAACAGACCACAGTCATCCACCCATTTCCCCCTCCCTGACAGCCCCTTCTGTGGCTACCGCCGCTCTCCGTGCGCAGAGGGCCGGCTCACCTGGGCATCGTGCCGGCCTCTCAAGGCAGCAGAGACACAAGTGTGGCAGGAGAGCCCTGGTGCCCCACCCAAGGGCACATAGGAGTGAGAGGGAGATAGATATGGCTGAAAATGGGGGGAACTCCACCTTCACCAACAACCAGACACACTTTAAAGTCGAGAGGCCATTTCTTTTTATCTCCTTAACCATTAAAAAATAACCAGTATTACTATAAGACATACTCAAACACTGCTGGCAGACATCTAAATTAGTACGTCCTTTTGGAAAAGCAGTTTGGGGGATATGAAATACTCTTTAAAAGTATATATTTGGTAATTTTTGGAATGTATGTGAAGAAAATAATCAAAGAGGCAGAGAAATATTTATGTAAGAGGATGTTCGCTATGGCATGATTTCACACACACACACACGAAACCACCTAAATGTCCAGACAACGAAGAGCTGGTTGCAGTACTTTCCTGGCCAGCGCTGGCACGGACGCACTCAAAGCGGCAGCGTCGGGCCGCCTGCTACCTCGGCCGCGCACGTTCTCAGCCGTCCCAGCGCGTAGCAGCAACGGCAGAGCCACAGAAAGCAGAATATTTGCGTCGGCAGGGAGAAAAACAGAAGAAAAAAAAAAGTTTCTAGAATGAAAGGACATGGAAGAAAATTCTTTTTTAAAAAGTGTAAATATCAAGAGCATGATTTCCTCAAGTCTGTAACAAGAAAAGCCTAAACCTTCACAGTTTCTAAACCAACAACCAAATCCTAAAGGATAACTTCTTTAAGAGACATCACTCCTAGGTCTTGGCATATCACAGGTGTAAAGCTTTTTAAACTTAATGTTAGTAAAATTTTCCGAGACTTTAAAAAAAAAAAAAAAAAGTGTAAATAACTGTTCCTTGTGACTTCAGTAAGATTAACCAGTTCTGGCAAATTATGCTATAAAACCTAGAAGAATTACCAAGCCCAGTTCTTCAAACCGGTTATTTGGCCCTCACCTTGCAGAACAAGCTCAAGTTGAAGTACTTGAATATTCTATCTGGCTGTCAGTTTTTAATTTACCTGTAATATCTAACCCAGGTAAATGTCCAAATTTGGTTCCAATAACCAGAATGACCGAACTAATGACTTTACAGTGACGTGAACTGCTCACTTCAAATGAGCATTATATCCTTTAAGTTTCTGTTGTCACACTGAGGGTCACAGTTTTTAAAATAATGCAGTGACTCATGTTGTAAGTGCTTAACGTGATTGCATAATTCAAAATTTTCCTTCATTATAGAGCATATGGTTTCTCAAGTTATGTAAAAATGATGAATTATTCATGAGAAAACTGGCTTCTGTACATACAGCAGGTGCGTATTCTAGATACCAGGGGGCTAATGAATACATGCGCTCTCAGGGGTGTATTTTAGGAAACGACTTCTGCATTCCTTTACGCTCTGTACTCCAAAGGCCCTGGAAACCTGGGCTTTGTTTCCAGGGATGCCTTCAGTAACGTGTCCCGCTGGCCCGTGCCTCAAGGCAGCCCTTACGCCATTGGAATGCTCGCCGGCAATGCGGTCAACAACCACAAGGAGCAAGGGTCAAGCACTGGGGAAGTCTGCACTGCTTACTTCACAGAAGATTTATCTGTGTTCTTCTGAAAACTTAAACTTTTGCCAACATCTTAAGTTCCCGGGAACATTCAAATGGAGTCACATCCTACTCTTTTTAACATTTCTGTTCATTTGCAAGGGACAAAAATGGACCTTATCAAAATAGTGGCCATATTAGCAGAATAAGACCATTTAGAAATTTATAACAAAAACTTTCCACTCTCATATCTATATCCCGTAATCCTATCGCACTGGTTGGAATAAAGAAACCAAATTAAATAGGAAAGTGTTTGTGTGATAACAATTTACTTTGTTTAGTGTTGCTTTTCGGGAAATTTCTTTCCTCCTGGCCATATGACAAGAGGTGAAATCATCTTGTTCTGTTATGCCCCTCCACACACCTAAAAAGGGAATCTTGTTTTTTTTAGTGGAATATGATCAGAAAGCCAAAATTCATTCTTTAACCTAGGTTTATTTCTTAACAGTTAAACTGTGGTGTTATTAACCTAATTTAGAGCTTATAAACCTTTCTGAAATCAGAAGAAATTATCATCTCAATTCATTATGACATTAAGAAATCAGAAATGTAATTATTGAATTTAAATGGAATGATACAATGTTTCAGAAATATAGTTGTGTAAGATATATTATTGAAATTTCAAAATGTATCTAGAACTTAAAATTCAGCTTCATCTTTTATTTGCAAAGAAAATAGATGGCTATACTTAATGTTCCTTTGGCAATAAATATGGATTAACGTGAATTTTCTCATAATTTCATGGATTGAGGACAAGCTGACATCCTAACTAAATACATGCCCTTAATTTAAATACTTTTTTATGTTTAAGGAAAGCATTTCTTAGAGTAAAATTTTACTAACAGCTTCTATTTACATATAGTCTAAGAAAGTTTTTTAATATAAAACAATTCATTTACATTCAATTATATTCAACAGATAGAATTTCATGAGGGAATGAAGCTATTTGATAAAGAATATAAATTGCCTGTGGTTACACTTCCAAGGACTTTTAAAATGCCTTTTTAAAGACATTATATCAATAACTATTTGCAATCCAAGTTCAAGTACAAAAAATAATCTCAACTACAGCAGCAATAAAATGACAAGTGTTTGTTAATTTCAAGCTTTGTTCCGAAGCATTTCCACATTCATGCTGGTCCCTGGGAAACATGCTATTTGTTTTATATCACAGTTGTTGGCGGCAGGGAGTTGATAGGAAAGCAAACTCTGACATGATTACAACCACCGACCAAAAACCCTGGATGCCAGTGAGCTTGTGAAGGTTCTTACCGTCTCCGAGGCGGGCTGCGGGGGCAGCGCGTGTTTCCTGCACGCCTGGAGCTGGAGTTTCAACACGTCCATGAAGAAGTCCTGCTCCAGGAGGCTAGAGCATCCCAGCGGTCCTGTCTCCAAGGCTGGACCCGCCAGCCACTCCCCACGCTTGGCAATGCTCTTAAAATATGCTTGCAGGCGCCGAAAGACAGAAAATGGCTCTTGGTAAGCACTTCAGGGAATGACGCTCTGCTGGACGGCGGGAAAAGCAGCGTCTGAAGTATTAAAGGATTACAAGAAGCAAACCAGACCAAAGGCAGGGCTGGTTCAGAGACCCTCATTCAAGTTTCTGTTAATGGGTGATATCACGTGACGCCGAGCCTGGAGTTCAAGGGCAGCCAGCAACGCCCGGCAGCCCCAGTGGAAGGGAAAAGCTGGCCAGGAAGACAGAGTCCCAAAAGAGTCTGGACGTTTGTGAAAAAGTGAAAGACTCAGGAAGTCGCTGGAGTGTGCATCCCGCACTGTTTGAGCTGCCTGGTAGATGTGTCCATTCTCAACAAGGACACTTCTCCGCATTTCTTTTCTTTCTGCATCTGCATCTGCTTCAAACGGTGAATACTTTGCATGGGAGGTGCGTGGCAAGATCCGTGAAGGGTCAGACTGCGCCAGGCCCCAAATGAAGACTCACGTGTCTCTTCTGTCACGCTCCAGGGGGCTATCAGAAAAGTGGCACACTGTTTTGCCTTGATATAATGATCCAGGGAAAATATTTTGACAAAATATTTAAATTCTCTGCAGCCTCTCTAAAGATAGCAAAAACCTTGCCAAACATCCTTGTAGTACGAGGACAGGAGTTCTGCCACGGAAGCCGTCATGTTTTAGTTAGAAATAATTTAAACCAATGCTGGAGAAGTCTGAGAGGTGGTGCAGATTAAAATACAGTAATGTGTCCGGAGAAGTGTACCCTTGGCGGGTATTTGGAGAAAAACTCAAGGTGAACCAGCAGCACGAGCCCACCCACCACGCACTTGGAAACGACAGGCCTTCCAGCGTGGCTGACGTGGATGAAGGGCAGCTGAGAACGATTTCAACACCACAAAGAGCGTCTGGTCCTCTGGCTTTCTGATGACCCTCTCAAGGCCAGGCAGGGTAAACAGATCAGCCAATCAGCCTGGCCGCGTGCCAGGAACAAGCTCTCAGCGTGTCCTTAACCCGCCTCCAGAAGCCACGGTGGGCTGAACCCCGCAACTGCCCCACCTGCCGACTCGCCTGCAGGGAGCTCTCAGAGCTCGGCAAGCACTGGACTTTTCCAGATCCTTAAATCCAGCGAGGAGGGCAGGTGAATTTCAACAGCTCTTCCTACCTCTAACAGTCTAAAACTTACTGCACACAAATAAAAACGGCACTTGCCAAAAATGCTACCATGAAAAAAAATCCTCAATTCTGATTCTCTTCTGTCTGAAATCCTGCGGTGGGCTGGAGCACTGGGCTAGCAAGGCTGCATTTATCTTAGAAGCAATAAGGAATTACCCAAGGTGGGAAAACGGGGCTGAGATGCCGACACCTCTGCTTGGGAAATCCGTCCTGCTGTTCGTACGCTCTCTGGCCTGGGAAGAAGGGTCAGTCTTGGCCAGTGGGGCTGACGGTCTCCATGCACAGACAAGGAAAACGAACACAGCGCGTGTCAGCTCCTCCACGGTGAGTACGCTACGCGTTCTACCCTCAATTTCTGTATCAATTGTTTCCGCTATTAGTATTACCTTTTGTGGACTTTAAAATCTATTGCTTCACAGGGCATTATTTTTGTTATCTTTTTATCCATAAGTGATTTTAAAATCAAGTTGCCTAAAAGTACTTCTGACTTAATTCTCGAAAATGATTAGAGTCCTCATATGCTCACAGGAGGAAAACAAAGCAAAAACGGGGAAAAAAATCACACAATGTACAGATATAAATTTCCAAGAATGCTGAAAGTATTTTTTGCCACTAACAAACCATTTTGAAGAAAAGGTCTTTAGGTCACTGTCCTTTAAGTAGTTAAAACTAAAGCTGAAAGGCCCACAGTTCTATAAAACAAATTTGATAACTGCTTTTTTAGAAACACAAATTAAGTCAGAAGTGCTTACTGACAAGCCTGTTTAAGAAATCCCTCAAAAGTCAAAGCGACGGCTAAACAGAACGGATGCCCAGGTGGACGTAAAAGCACTCATGGGGCGAGCCACCGCTGCAAGAACTGACCACTGGCTATTGAGCAAACTGACCTAGAGCAGGAGGGCCCAGGCAGGTAGAAACAGAAGCTGGTGTTTGAAAAGAGCAATTAAGAATTTCAAACACTGTGGGAGCAAGTGGCATGCACGACTGCCCTTTTAAAAGGTCTCTGTTAGGATGGCCACAGAAGGTGGTGGCTGGGCCCAGGAAGCAGGGGACAACTCCAAGAGACGGGTGCGCTCAGCATGTAAAAGACGAGAGAGTGCTGAAGATAAAGGGAAGCGCTCTCGTTCGGGAGATGGGAAAAAAGGCAGCCGAGAATGAGAGGTCGTGCCCAGAGAAGCAGGAGGCAGGGGGCAGAGCATGACCTCAAGGGAAAGGCCAGAGGGCAGCAGCGCTGTGGCTGAGCCTTGGCTCGGGCTGGGCCGGGCACTGCTTGCTGCCCCCTCCCGTGGGCAGCGGGTGCCAGGGCTCTGCAGCCCGGCACGGCAATGCCAGGGCTCGGGGCTCGGGCCACCCTGCCTGCAGCTCGCCCACTGAGGCTTCAGCAAGCCCCCTGCTCTGCACAATCAGCGCCCCGAGCACACGGAGCAGGCCTGCCGCCGAGAGTCCGAGGGGCTCTCTAGGAATGCTGCTCAAGTGGAGCCTCGGAGGAGGAGGAGGGGAGGCCCAGGAAGCCAGGGGCAGCACGGCTGCAGGTCTTGAGGGTGGAAGGCTCGGCGCACTGGAGGAGCTGGAGAGTCCACGCGGGCGAGCAGGTGAGGAAGATGGGGCGCGGAGCAGGTGCTTATCTGGGTGCGTCAGCGTGGGGGGCGAGAGGCCGGGGCGGGCCCCAGGCCACGGGCCCCACGGCCTTCTGGAGCCCAGGCAACGCTGCAGGTATCGGTGATCCGTCCCCCTGCAGGCCTCCGGTGCCCTGGAGGCCAGAGGGGCGCACAGCCTCTGCGTGCGGAGGCCGGGGGCGGCCTTCAAGAGAGCCCCCCCAGAGCTTTAGCCGAGACCTGAGCGTTAGGCACCGTCAGGGAAAGAGAAACAGAGAGCGGAGGGCAGCCTGGCCCGCTGGGCCTCCGCCTGCTCCGCCGTCGGTGACAGCCAGGGCCCGCGCCCGCAGACGCCAGCCACGGGGCCACGGCCACGCACGTGCTACACACATCGTGGGCGTCAGTTGCCCTCCTGAGGGCGAACCACATGAAACGGGCTCCACGGGAAGCCCAGTTATTACGAGGAGATGCGACTTTGCTTTTTTAACACGACTTTTCTAACTAGGCTCAAGACCTGAAAATAACAGCCAAGGAAGGTGTACAGAGGATAAGCTCCTTGTCCCGCACGTGCAGGTAACGAGGTGTGGGAAGCACGGCGCCGGCACTGAGAGGCCGCGACAGCCTCGGGGCTTGGGCCGTGGCGCCCTGGAATCCTCGCGCACGGGCACCCCACCAGCAGATCAGGTAGAGAGCAAACCCATCTCAGAACAGGACGCGCCGTCTCCCACCGCGCGCTCTGCCTGCTCCCCCGAAGCGCCTGCGCTATCGGCCTGCTGGGCCGCGGCCGTGTCCTGAGCTGCTCTAAGAAGCCCCCACCCTCCCGCGCCCTCACTGAAAAACAAGTAAAGAAGGACAACAAAATACAAATAAACGCCAGGCTCTGCGCTGCTCTCGCACCTGCCTCTCCGAGCCGCTCTCAGCTGAGGGACCCCTCCAGGCCCTGACAACGGCCTTAGCGTGGGCCACCATGCTTCTCTCCTGGGACTCTTCCAAGACCTTCTGGCCTTTTCAGGGTGGGAGGGGTGAAGGGGCAGGGGAGGGGTCCGGGGAGGGGTCTGGGTGGGACGGCCACAGTGGGGCCTCCTGGTACCTGACCAAAGGAGGGCAGACGGGTGTTACAGGTCCCAAAAGATATGCCGCAGTCTTAGCCCCTAGTCCCTTAGAATGGGACCTTACTTGGAGACAGGGTGTCTGTGGTCGTAGCCGAGTTACGATGGGGTCGTAGTGGAGCCGGCAGGCCCTGATCCAGTATGACCCACACCCTCATAAGACGCGCAGAGAGGACGGCCAGGGCAGGACGGAGGCAGGGCTGGAGGGATGCGGCCACAAGCCCAGGAGCGCCGGGGCCCCCAGAGCAGAGGCTGGGAGCAGCCAGGACGTGGCCTCTCCCGAGGCCAGAGGGCGCGTGGTCCTGCCAACCCTTGGTGCCCGACTCCTGGTTCCCAGAGCAGAGAGAACAGGTTCCTGTTGTTTTGGGCCCAGCGAGGGCTTTGGAGGCCCAGGCCAGGGAAGGGCTGGAGGCCCAGGTCAGAGGGGCAGAGTCCCGTGGCTCGAGAAGGGCTCGGGGACCCACGGCACTCGTCAGACAGTGCCGTTCCGCGGCCAAGGTTTCCGCACATTTAGTCTGACCCTTGCTCATATCACTGGGGCTGCAGTTGGAAAGACAAGACAGCTGGCCCAGCCATTGTCCGTGTCCCTCAGCCCCGTGCGGCTAACTCCGCATTTTCGGGGGGCCTAAGTTCCACATGAACACCCACCGGGGACTCGCCAAGCTACCTGCCACTTGGGGCCTTGACGGTATCAGCAGTTTACAGTATACGGGCCATGCCACCCTCCACGATGGCAGAGTGAGATGCTTCGGAAGCTGTGAACAACCAGCAAGAACTGGCAAAAAACTCTTTCTCGGGGCTCCAGAACACAGTTAGAGGACTGCGGTAACAGGCAAGGGCCGAAGCAAGAAAAATGCTCTTAAATCCAGTAGGAACTGGGGGGCAGATGTGGCTCGGGTGGTTGGGCGCCCATCTCCCATATGGAGGGACCTGGGTTTGATCCCCGGAACCTCCTGGTAAAATAAAAGAAAAAATATAGAAGGCGCACAGGATGCCAGGGCTTGCTGAGCCACACGGCAAGATGGTGATGTAACAGGAGAATGACACAGGGAGAGCCAAGACGAGACGTGCCAAAAAACCAGGAACTAAGGTGGCGCAGGTGGTAGGACGCCTCTCTCCCACATCGGAGATTCTCAGGATCGAATCCTGGTGAAGACAAGAGGAGAAGGATGAGAAGAGAGGGCAGGAAACGGACACAAAACAGCAAAGACATGGGGGGGGGGTTTAAAACGGAGAAAAGTAAAAAATAAGAATTAAAAAAATCTTAAAAAAAAAAAAAAATCAGTAGGAAGTCCCAGGCCCTGGCTGGCCCCTTCCCTGCCCCTCAGCGCCTCGGCGTGGAGTTGGCCTATGCTCCCAACGCGGCTTGCTGGTCCCCGTTCCAGAGGAGCAGAGCAACCCTCATGCACACACAAGGAGCACGTGTGTCTGGCCGTCTGTCTGGTGGTGGCCTGAGGAACTCACCATCCCAGAACCTGCCCTGTATGTAGAGAGGCTCAGAGCGCTCTCCTACAGGAGTCAAGTTGTGCTGCCTGAGGCAAGGGACCGCTGGCTAGAGGACATGCAGGGCGTGCCGGGAGCTTGAGGATTCGTATTTGTGTGAATGAGAGAATTCCTAGGGCCAAGTGCATGCCCAAGACAAGATGCATGCCAGAAAGGAGCAGGGAGGTCCTTCACGTTGGCCTCAATATATGGACAAGCCTTGAAGGAGAGCAGGCACACAGGCCACTCTGCAAAGGGTGGGAAAGGGGTTTTCTTTTTCTTCTTTTTTCTTGTTAGTTCCTGCCACTCAAAGAAAGCTCTATTATAACACTAACTGGATTACAGCTGCTTAAGGGACAGATGCCTCAACTTCTAAAGTGTAGTAATTACACATTAAAATATCAATATGTTCAGGTTTTGACAAAAGGTTACAAAACATACAAAGAAACAGAAAGTGATGGCCTAAGCAAAGGAGAAGAACAAAGGCTTAGAAACCACCCATGAGAAGGAACAGATCTGGCATATACCAAAGACTTTTAAAAAATGGTCCCAAATATGCTTAAAGAGCTAAAGGAAAACATGGACAAAGAACTAAAGGAAATCAGTAAAATGATAGATGAACACAAAGAGAGTATCAATAGGGAGACAGAAATTCCCTACAGGATTTCAATAGCAGATGAGAGCTGGCAAAAGAAAGAATCAGAGAACTTGAAGATAAGACAACTGGAAACACTCAGTCTGAGGTGCAGAAAGAAGAAAGAATGAAGAAAAATGAACAGAGTGAGGAACCTGTGGGACGCAATCAAGTGTACCAAAATATACATTGTAGGAGTCCCAGAAGGAAAAGGGGGGGGGGAGGATATTCAATTCAACGATATAATGGCTGAAAACTTCCAAAAGTTAAGGAAGGACATGAATAAACACATCCAAGATGCTCAGTGAACTCCAACCAGGATAAACCCAAATAGACCCACACTGTAGCATATTATAATCAAACTGTCTAATGCCAAAGAGAGAGAATTCTGAGAGCCAGAAGAAAGAAGCATCATGTCACTCACAAGGGAGCCTCAATAAGATTAAGTGATGACTGATTTCTCATTGGAAACCATGGAGGCAAGAAGGCAGTGGAAGAGACATTTAAGGTGCTGAAAGCAAAACACTATCACCTAAGAAATCCTATACGCAGTAAAACAGTCTTTCAAAAATGAGAAAGATTAAAATATTACCAGAAAAGCAAAAAACTGAGGGACTTTATCACCACTAGACCTGTCCTACAAGAAATACTAAAAGGAGTTCTGCAAGTTTAAAGGAAAGGATAATAGACAATAGATTGAAGCTGCATGAAGAAATAAAGATCTTCAGGGAGAGTAATGACAGGGGTAAATAGAAACATCAGTACTATTGTATTTTTGGCTTGTAATTCCAAATGCAGAAAATGTAATTATAAATCAGTGGTTTTGTACTCATAATGTATAAACATATAATCTGTGACAAAACTACATAAAGGTGGGGGGACCGAGGAGTAGAGGAACATAGTTCATAGATGCTATCAAAGTTGTTAAGTTGGTGTAAAAACAAATGACATTGTTACAGATTGAGGATGTTAAATTCAAGCCCTATGATAACTATGAAGGAAACAATGGAGAATACACAAGCTCATAGAGAAAGAATTTAGGGTACAGTTTGTCAGAGGCAGGGGTTGGGGGGCAGAGGGAATGGGAGGTTAATGCATAATGGGTGTAAGGTTTCTGTTTGAGGAGAGGGGAAGACTTTAGTAAAGGAAAGCAGTGAATATGATTCATCCCACTGAATGGTATGGTTGAGATGGGAAAGTCTATGTTGTATATATGTTCCCATTCTCACAATTTAAAAAAAAAGAAGAGCAATTAATGAGACAATGACAATTACATGCAATATGTGATCCCTGACTGGATCTAACAAGGGAAGAGAAAAAGCGCAAAAGGACATTATTGGGGCATATGGAAAAAATTGGAATATAGACTATAAGCTTTACATCAATGTTAAATTTCTTGAACTTGATAATTACACGTAAGGTGGTTATATAAGTTCCATAAGTGGATATCTGTGTTCCTAGGAAATGTGCATGGGAGTATTACGTGCTCAAGGAGCAGGATGTCTACTAACTACACTCATGTTCAGAAAATGGATTGATAGATAGATGGGTAGACGGACAGATGGATGGATGGATGGCTGATAGATAGAATGATATGGCAAATGTGGCCAACTTTAACACCAGTGGATCTGGGTATCTGGTGGGGTGGGGATATGTTGGAATTTTCTCTATGAGGTTTGCATTATTTTTATAATGGTCCTATAAGATTGAATGTATTTCAGAATAAAAAGTTAAAAAAATATTAACTGCAATACTGATTTCAACCAATGCCTAGAAAGATTTATTGCTTTTACTAGAAATAAAACTTTGCTCACAATATTTCATTGTAATGCTTTTGGGGAAAGAGACAGACAGTGGCCACTGTCAGAGTTAACAGACATTGTAAGATACATAATTTCAATGTAAAGCCCTCAACTGCCTCAGGGCAGCACACGAACCCTTTTAAGCTCTAAGCTGGGAATCTAAACTCCTACTCCCTAAGCAGATTCCAGGGAACATGGAATGCCAACAGTTCGCAGTCCCTGGAATATGACATTCTCTCTCATCAAGCCTTTGCTCTCTTTCCCCCTTCAACTATTTTTTGATGTCGCTGCAGTTAATTTTACTTTGCTCTCTGCCTTTTACTGAATCAACACAGATCAGTAAACTGCAAAGACAAGAAATGTTATTCCTGCAGCTCACATCGGAATGTTGTTGAGATAAAAATAGTTGAGAAGACTCACATCCTCCAGTAAGATTTTTTTTCAAGTACATAAAAATATAGATTTTATATCGAATCATAAACTTTTAAAGTGCAATTCTGTTTTTAAAACCTAAGATCATCTAGAGTTAGAATTTAGCCTGCAATATTGTTTAGGAATCATATAATTCTTTTTAAAAAAGGTTTACAAGAACATTTTTTTCTCTTTATCTTTTTAGTGAGCAGATTGCACTTTCCTGCTACCAAACATAGCACTTCATGAGTAAAGGTATATATTCCTTCATTTGCTCAAAAGATGAGAAAATCCAATATAGCAGTTAGTGATTTCTAATTATTGTGGTACATAAAACAGTCTCCCATAAAAACCCCATTACATATGAAATGCTGTGAAGACATGTTTCCTTTCAGTATTACCTGAAAGCCAGTTTTGCAACTAAATCCATATAATCCCTTGTTATTCCCATAACAATTATGGACACACTTTTGAAACAAATGACAAGCCTCATATCAACAGACTCTTCAGAGCAGCCAGCAGGTAAAAAGGTAAGTCTCCCGGCCTCCGGCCTCCGCAGGTCGCCGCGGCTTCTCTGCTCCTTCACAGCCCCTCGCCCTGCTGCCTCCATCTGGCAGGAGACAAGCGGGCGGCAGCCCACAGCGGGGACGGCCGGGGACGAGGCCCTCAGCCCCCCGGGGCGGGCAGCGTGCTTCCTGCCTCACCTGGGACAGGCGGGGGCGGCCCTGTGTGCATCTGCGGGACACGGGAACCGCCCACGGAGCCAGCGCCTGCCACGAGGGCGCAGTGACGCCCAGGCCGGGCCCTGGAGAAGAGGGGCCACAGCCCCTCGGCGGGGGCACCGCCGCGGACACCTGGGCAGGGCTGCCCCGAGGCCGCAGCAGGGCAGCCTCCAACTCTCCCGGAGAAGCGGAATCGGCCTTGACGGGGCTGCGGAAGGCAGGAGGGTGCCGCTCTCCGTGACGACTGTCTCAAATGTCACAACCAGTGTTTATCTCAGCTTTGGGAAAAAAACGTCAGCCGTTTGGACGTGCGGATTTGACGAATGAATCAGGAGAAAGCATCGGACAGAGATCACAGCTGAAGAGGGACGGAAACACGGCCCTCGAATGTTAAATGGGTTGGTTCACGGCGAGCAAGGGCAGAGGGAAGGTCACGGGAACGCACTGGGGAGCGGCCGTCGGGACGCTTAGCTCTTAGCTCCCGCGGACAAGCGGAGAGGGCGGAGGGCAGCAAGGGGCCGGCCCGCGTCCCCACAGACCATGCGGAAGACCGAACCTTCCGGATGCAGCGCGAGCTCCTCACGCCGCCCCTTACACGGTCACGGCGCGGGAACGGGGGTCCGCAAGCACCCGGACCCCTCCTGCTCGCCGGTGGCGCTTACTCTGCCTCAGAACGGGCCGTCTTCCGGCCTGCGGCCACAGGACGGGGCACCTGTGACTGCCTAAAGCTAAGAGCTGTGAGGCAGACACCGCGGAGCCTCTCAGGAGAAACCTGGTTACAAACACATCTGAGAGCGGACGGAAAAGAAGGGGAGCCGCTGCCAAGCTTCCCTCTGCTTTTACACTCCCTCGTGGGAATGAGCCCACGGTCTCGTTTTCTGAAAAGTAGCTGGGCCATAGTAAGAAAAAAAAAAAGGCACATCTTTTTTTCAAATGGATCATTCTAGAAGATGGAAAGCAATTTGTTTAGAGAGATTAAAATTATTCTCAAAACGGGCGCTGATTTTGAGACGCTCGTGGTGCCAGGCCTGCCGGGTGATTTTTGTGAACTCGCTAAGAAGCGAGTAAACAGCTGACTCTGGTCTGGCTGCTCTGAGGCCCTAGCCCGGCGCTCCCGGGGGTCTGGGGTCATCCCACCTGCTGGGGCAGGAAGCCCAGGCTGGACGGTCCCGGAGGAAGCCCAGGCGTGGATATCCGAGGAGCCTCGGCCCTAGTCCTACAGGAAGGATGCGTTAGCTGTTGGGGCAGTGAGAGCACTGTCAAGAGGCAAAATTTAATTTAATTTAATTTAATATAAAAGCCGTGAGAGACAGGTGTGTGTACACCTGAGAGCTGCTCGCTGGCCCCACGCCCTGCGTTTGCCAGATGCCCGTGCAACCCGAGGCTGGCGGCCCCCTGGGCCTCTGGCTGTCCATCGGCCAGAGGTAGCAAGGGGCCCTCCCCACTGGGCAGCGTGCGATCAAACAAGGTATGAAGCATCTGGGCTCAGGTAACGTAAATGCCGCCGTAGAGGGTTTTTAAAACCATTTTAGAGAAATTGTAGGCTTACCAAAAATCACGCAGAAAATACAGTTCCCATATACCCCCACATAGAGTTCGCCCTATTGTTAACACTTTGCAGTAATTTGCTGTACCTTTGTAACAACTGACGAAAGAATATTATTATACTTGTATTAAATGTAGTCCGTGGTTTACATTAGGGTTCACTGGTTGTAGTGTACAGCCCTATTTTTAAAAACTTTTTATTCTAGTAAAATATGCACACTCTAAAATGTCCTCTTCTGTTAAAATTCATCTATATAGTTCAGCAGTGTTAACTACACTCACAGCGTGTGCTACCTTCGCCGCCGCCCATTAATAAATAAGGGCTTCTTTCCGCGGCCCGAGCGCCAGGCTCGTGTGCCCACGGCGGCGAGCCGCGCTCCGCTGCAGAAATCCAACAAGTAGACTCTGCGCCGCGCAGAGCAGCTCTGGCACCCGCGACGGGGCCTCTGCTCGCCCGGCAAGCGCTCTCTCATGGCCTGGGAAGCTCTGTCGACCTGCAACTCAGCGCAACTGTTCTTCTGGGTCTCTGCCCGGGACGGCCCCCCACAGGCACCTCCTCCGAAGCCTCTCGGGAGCCCAGAAGCCCCCGTCCTGCGATGGCCTTTGTCTGCCCACCCGCCCGTGAACTACAGAGCAGAGGTCTGTCCAGACACGAATTTCCACTGAGCTCAAGTCTGGCCACACGATGAGCTTGGATTTCCAAAGCTTCAAGGCAAAGCACGGCAACTTATCTGAATCCTGCTAAGGAGACAGTCCACAAACCGCTTCTCTGTCAGCACTCAATAAACAGACGATACACTGAACTGAACCCCACGACTTCCAAGTTTTCAACCACTCTGTTACCCGGGGAATTCTGGCTGGACCCCTGGTTCCTCAGTATCTGCACAGCTGCACACGCCTTTTCCCTCTGGCGGTAGGACCAGCACACACGGCCACCTCAACAGACAGCACAAGGACCGTCCAGCACACAGCCCGGGGGAGGGCAGTATTTTGGGCAATGATATGAGGATCCTTTTATACTATTATTTTTGGGGTACAGGCACAAACTTCTTTAAGAGCACCCAAACACCAAAGAGGCACTAAGTGGTCACAGCCCTCCATGAAAGTCTCGGAATCGGAATCCACAGTGATGCCGGAGACCACCTGGTATGGAACCGAGCCTCGGAAGATGCCTAGCGCATTTTCACCTAGGTCACGACAGCAGCTTTGAGCCTGGGGCCACAGGGTGGACCCCGAGCCCACCAGGTCTCATGCTGTGGAACTATCTGTGCTGGCACCAAGACAAGAGAGGCCCAAAAGGAAGAACAAAGTCCTGGGGTTAAGAAATGCTACTTAATGCTCATGTTGAAGATACTTTCCTCAAGCAATTGCTAGGGCTTCACAGGAGAAACAAAACCACAAACAGCTCTTCTGAGGGGCTTAACGGATATTGCGTCCACCATCCACCGCCTCCTAAGGCTTTCAGCCTCCCCCACATGCAAAGGAGAAGTATGAATTACAGGCGACAAATAACAATTACAGGTGATCCAATAAGCCCAGAGGTGTTAACCGCCTGTCTCCCAAACTAGGAACCCAGGGTTAGAATCAAGAATAAAAGCTTGTTTTCTTATTTGAGTGCAGTGAGAGACATGTGTCATAGCATGTCTCAAATCAAAGCCATTTTCTGTTTGCGAGTATAAAGAAGATTAAGAGGCCAGATGGTACAAGACGGTTTGTAAAGAGGGCACTAGCATCGGAGGCTGCAGAACCTTCCACTCTGTGGCAGATCATGTGTGCTAGCAGAGATAAGGTCTTAGATATGGTTTCAGGGGTCGGATTTGTTCCTCTTTGATGCCTAAGGTTCCCTGGCAGTCGACAAAGCCCATAAATACACCAAGCTTTAGATGCAGCCCTCACGAGGAACAAGCACAGGGGAAATCCCAGTTCTCCATCCCTGAGCGGGGCGGAGGAGCCGGCCTGTCCCCCCTGCCAGCCTCCAGGGGGTACGTCCTGCCTTCGGCAATGTGGAGCCTGTGAGCCTGAAGGCAGACAGAACTGAAATACATTTATATTAAAGGAAATATTTTGCTAGCTGGACTGGGTGGGGAAAAACTGACTCAGTTTATTGTGTAAAGGGCCACCCCTAATATCCAAGAAATAAAAGTAACATTTGAGTCTAATAAATGAATGCCTAGTAAATAATAAATAATAAATGATTATAAAAAATGAGGCCTGGTAGAATGAGTTACACAGAAATACAAAGAACATAACCAATATTCACCTTTGCTGGTAATTCAATAAACAGGAATTAAGGCAAAATGATGTAATCATATATTTTAAAGCCATTTAAAAAATTAAGACAAAATAATGTAATCACATGTTAAAGCCAATTTTAATACCTAACATGGGGTAAATTGTGATAAATTAGTATACTCCTAAATGTCTGTTGGTATTGTAAACAGGTGGAATCATTTTGATAGAGGTACAGATAAGCACTGCCAACGGCAGATCATTTAAACCCGCTCGCTGTCCAGATACTTCCAGAACTAAGCATTTATCCCAGAGAAGTTACTATCCAGAGCTAAAAACTGTACACTCAGAATTGTTCTTACAGATTTATCTATAAAAAAATTCTGGAATCTGCCCCTAAGTCCAATAATAAATGACCATTTTGTTTGGACAAACTATGGTAAATCCACACAGTGCAATATTATGCTGTAATTAAAATGTAAGCGACTTCAAAATAAGGTTGAGGGGGAAAGGCAGAACCCAGGAAAGGCTGCGCACGATAGTTACAACTATGCAAACAAGTGGACATGTGGACAGCACTGGGACGTCACACTCCAGAATAAAACCAGCTGACCGGGAGTGGCAAGGCTGGGCGTCCTCGCTCTCAATAGCTCCTTACGTGTTTCTTCTACATTGAATACTTTTAATTAATTACTGAGGTGCCAAGCTCTTTTTGAGTTTTTTTCCTATTTTAGTAATAAAAAGACTTGATAATTTCTGTTGAGATTGCACAAAATGATCATCTCCAAAAGACCAGAAGGGGGAACAGAAATGCTGGCGTCTCCAGGTGACAGAGCCAGCTCCCCCCCTTCCTCCCTGAAGCATCCTCAGGTACATTTACCAGCCACCGGGTTTTACCAACATTACACGCTCCCCCCCCCCGCCAAATACAAATTACCCCTGAGAAATGACGCAGAAACCTGCAGCCTTTGACTATTATTTGTTTTATAATATATGGAGATACACAGCACATGTTAACCTCTATTTTTTTTTTTTTTTTAATTTTGTTTTGGTTTAACTGTCAAAGCTCTGTACAGGTAAGGAGAATAAGAATCCCAAATTTACTGTCTCTTAGGACTTTCAGCTTCCATCATTTTTCATTTTTCTCAGGCTTCCCCAACTCAGGAGGTCTTGTGGGAGTTGAGGACCCACCGATGTTAGAAAATGTGCTCACCTGTGGAGAGGCAGGACTTAGCACAGACAGCGCCTTCCCCCCAGAACCCCAGACCCTGGCTGGGGAGCTGTGCTCCATGGGTTCTTTACTGTCACCCCTCCCAGATGCAAATAATAAACAGACACCAAAGTGATGGACCCTGAGCTAAGAAAGCAGCTCCTTGTTAACCATTCACAGAAAATGGGGCAGGTGGAGGACAGACGGTGGAGAAGTTATAAGACAGAAGGTGGAGGCACGTGTAGGACAGAAGATGAGACAGGTGGAGGACAGAGGTGGGGACAGGTGGAGGACAGAAGGTATGACAGGTGGAGGACAGTGAGATAGGTGGAGGACAGAAGGCAGAGGCACATGTAGGACAGAGGTGGGGGCAGGTGTAAGACAAGGTGGGGGCAGGTGGAGAATAGGTAAGACAGGTGTAGGGCAGAAGGTGGGGCAGGTGGAGGACAGAGGTGGGGGCAGGTGGAGGACAGAGGTGGGGGAAGATATAAGACAGAAGAGGGGGGCAGGTGGAGGACAGGTGAGACAGGTGTAGAACAGAAGGTGGGGGCAGGTGTAGGACAGGAAGTGAGACAGGTGGAGGACAGAGGTGGGAGCAGGTGTAGGGCAGCACACCTGGTTCCCAGCACACCTGGACATACCACAATGTCTGTGCCTTTGCTGCAGGTGTGAGCACACTGCAGACCCAGTGGGCTCTGTGCTCAGCCGTGTCTGCATACTGTGATGGCTTTCAAAATTCTCACAATCTCCTGAAAGAGAGATACTAACCTTCCTAATTTTACAGATGGTGGCCCCAAAGCCAAGCGAGCATAAGCGGCTTGCCAAAATCGGTTAATAAGGGAATGCTGTGGCACTCAGGTGTGACCACAGTCAGAACAAAACTGCAATTATGGGCAACATCCTAAGTAAATAGGAAAACCTGCACACACCTGAGGGTCCACTCTGATTTGGAAAAGGGAGGGAGGCCCCTCCACGTAAGTGCGGTGGTCTGCATGTGCAAAACGAGACCACCGGGATTCTCAAAACATAACTGCTATTCAGACTCATAAGGTTTTTGTTCTCGGCAGTGAAAAGGTCATTATCTACACTGAATTGCTTTTTTAAAAATTTTCTTTTACGGCGAGATGAGAAGTGAGTGATTCGTTTCCCAGCGTGCTTTTGTGCATTTGGGGTGTGGAATGGCTTTAGACAGAAGAACTGGCATAAACACTGAAATCAAAGGTTGGAACACAACTGAAGACCACGTAGTTAATTCAGCATCCTAGAAGCTATTCCAAAATACATGAATGCACATATGGAGGCACATACAGGCACTTTGAAAAAGTCTCTGCGTTTATACTGTTGTCCAAGTTTGAAAGAAAAATTTCTGTCCTTACTGGAGACCTCAGAAAATGAATGAATGAAAGTGCTAAATTTCAAGATTAAAGTCTTAATAATAAAGAGCCATTTTAAACCTTAACCATTCAAATAACCATCCACGTAGTCACAGGTCCTGTTCAAGCACAGGTGTGAGCTGAAACGAAGAAGCAGGCCAGAGGGAATCAGTCTGGGGCTGGGGGAGAGAAGTGGGTGACGAGGAAAACTGGCTGAGGTTGCGGTGATCCTTCGAGACAGAGCTGAAACCAACCAGATTAAAGCACCCCAGGGGCTATTTTAGAATCACACGGATTGACATTCCAATTAAATACACCCTGACATTTCTGCACCCAATTTTCACTGCTGAAAATATTCAAAGTGACCAGTGGAAAGTATATGGCAATTTGGGTTTGGGGCCATACATTTTCCTTATTCATAGAAGAATTCCTCTAGGGAAAACAATAGCCGTTATCCCATGCCGGAGGATATGTGTGGAAAGCAGGCAAGTTTATGGATGGTGATTCCCGACGTCCCTCAAAACCAACAGGAACTAAACACGTCCCCAATCGGAGCGGGCGTTTGCAAAGCTCAGAAGCCCGGGTGAAGTAGCTAATGCCACAGACCCTTTCAAACCAGCGTGTTACGGCGAGCCACGTCAGGGCCTGAGGAAAGAACAACTGTAAAAACCAAGGGGGGCCAGTGCAGGCAAGGGAAACTGCGCATCTTTCCCAAACTCAAAACGCCGTCTAAGAAGAGGCGGCCGGACTCGCCCAGCTCCGCCCTGTGCACAGTACTTCCCAGCACCTACGTTTTCCTCTCTTCACCCAAGTTTAGTGCAGGCTGGAACAACGAGGCAGGGATACCTTGGAACGCATTTCCAGACCGGCTGCAATTTTTTGATTTTAGTGCCCTCCTAGCACGCATTTAAAACTTGATACTTTTATTTTCACAGACTTGGTTTTAATTTTAGGCTCTGGAATTACTGCTTCGTTCCCCACGCCTTCCCCCGTAGGGCCTTTTCCTTAAAGCTGGCAAGGAGACCCCAAGCCCAGCAGGGCCGGCCTGGTCCAGGCGCTGCTCAAGGACCTTGGACCGGGCGCTCCCTGCGCCTCTGCCGGCCCCCGAGTGGAAGGTGCTGGAGCCCCGGAGGGCGAGCGGCCCCGGGCGCTGGGCAGGAGCTCAGGGGTGCTGGCGGCGGCGCCTCCTCCGGGCAGCGCCCCCCGGGGAGCCCGCCGCACCCGCGCGCCCCGCGCCTCCCCGCCCGCCCCCAGCCGTGCTCACCCCGGGGACCAGGCGCTTGCTCTGCGGCGACATCGGGCGGGCCCCCTCCAGCCCGGGACCCCGCGAGGGGCGAGCGCAGCGCCTCTCCGCCCGGGACCCAGAGCCGGGGTCGCGCCGGTGGGAGGGGGCCCGGCGGCCGGTCCCGCCTGCGTCAGCGGCCCGGGGCCGGGGCGGGGGCTCACAGGGCCTGGGGGCGGGACAGGGGACGGGGCGGGGGCTCGCGGGGTAGGGGTGCGGGGAACGGGCCCGGGACTAGGGGACAGGGGTGAGGGCTCTCGGGGAAGGGGGCCGCACAGGGCTGAGCCCGCTGCCAGGCCCCAGGGAGCTGCGGGCCTGGAAAGAGGCCTGGGCCAAAGGGAACTGCTCCAGCCCACGGAGCAGGCGCACTGTCCCCCTTCCAACCAGAAAGGGCTCTCGCCTCTGCCCCCTCCAAATCCTCAATTGTATGAAATACATATATACATTTTCAGAGCCAAATAACTATTGCTTGGATAAATTTATTTTACTAGCCAGAAAATATAAAGAAACCCTATAAATCAGTATTTAAAAGACCTACAGTCTAAGAAAAAAAAAAAATCCTGGAAGAGAAAATGCTAGTGCCAACATGGATAAGATAAAGTGCTTGACTTCACTGCGGATGGGGAAATACCAATTAAATTTACAGTTTACCATGTCATACCCATCAGGGGCAAACATTCAGGAAAGCTGAAAATACCAGATACTGGGGGTCGGGGACAGGGGAGTAGGGCCCAGCTGTGCAAACCACAACCCAGGGGCCAAAGCTAGCTGCCACCTGCCTTTAGCTGCATCCAGCTGAAGAATGCATTTTACAGCCTAAAATGGTTGGACAAAATGAAAAGGAGCCTAGTATTTTGTGACACTTGAAAGTGATGTGAAATACAAATTTCAGTGTTCTTAAGTAAAGGTTTATTAGAGCACAGCCACTTCCATTCATTTCCACACAGACGGTGGCTGCTTTTGTGCTACAGGAGCAGAGCTGAGCCCTTGGGAGAGCCCAGGAGCCCACGGAGCCTAAAATACTATCTGGCCTTTTACAGAAAAGGCGATGCAGAGCCCTGGTGGGGCGCGAGCCGACAGTCATCCACGTGGGTGGGGAGGTAAGTGGGATGCAGGCAGGTTGCTGATGCCCTCTGCCCTGCCTCCCACCCCTAAACTCATACCCCAGGAAATGCTCACACATGTGCAAAATGAGCCTTCAGCACTGCCGTTTAGAGTGCAAAGCTGGAGCAACGTGCATGTGTGTCCTCAGGAAAGTGGCTAAACGTATTTTGGAAGACTGTTCGGCAGGAAAGCAAGTGGTCTGGGAGTACATGTAAGGTCCACAAATGTACCATTTATTGGTAGCAAAAAGGAAGTTGCAGAACCTTAAGAACCTATGATACAATTTGTATGAAGTATGAAAATATGCAAAAACACTACATTTTGCCTGTACGTGGTAACAGTTTGAAGATGAGTATAGAAATGACAGATATCATATACATGAAAGACATACAAAATCATTCAAAGGATCGGGGGATGGGGCATGGTCACGATGGGTGGATAATCACACAATAAATGAGGGAATCTGAATTCCTAGCCTGGAGAGCTCTGTCACAGTCTCCAAGGGAGCAACAATAGTCCTCTGAGTGTAGGGACAGTGCCTGTCAAAATAGGACGACCCACTGATGTTTTTTTTTTATTTTTTATTTTTTTTATTGATGACTACCCTTGTGAGTCTTTGCTCTTGTAAATGAGACTTAGCCTGCAGTTGTGGGGTGCCTAAGGGTTGCCACCTGAGAGCCCCCTTGTTGCTCAAATGTGGCCTCTCTCTAAGCCAAACTCAGCATATGATTGCATTACCTTCCCCCCAACGTGGGACATGACTTCCGGGGATGAGCCTCCCTGGCAACGAGGGATTAATACCAAGTGCCAACTGGCAGCTTTGCACAGTGGCAGTATCGTAGCCAATGAGGTTTATCCGAGGCACGATTATTGCTAATTGAAAACTTTTCCCAAGTGCCAACTGGCAACACAACTGGAAAAAGACCTTGAATAAAAGGGGGAAATGGTAAAGACAAATGAGTTCAAGTGGCTAAGAGACTTCAAAGAGAGTCGGGAGGTCATCCCAGAGGTAACTCTTATGCACACCTCAGTAGGAGCTCATAGAACATCTAAGTGCCTATCACCCCACTCAGTGGGGTTCCTGAGAGCTCCGGAGACACCCTGGTCCTATATAAGGGGGGATAGCCCCAGAGACTGATGCCTTATCAGTGGGTTCTATTTTGGAATCTGTGCTCCTGAGAGTGACAGAATTAGACTCAAATAAGTCCTCCCTGCACATGGTTCACCAGTCCCTTCTATTCAAACCTATATGCGATGCTGGAGTTTCTTAGGTATACTTCCAGAGACTGGAGCCTCCCGCCTACCTATGTGCCAGGTGTGCATGAAATCTAGGTGGAGTTGCAACTCCTACCCTACAGCTCAATGGACTCATCCAAGTCACCTGGTGAGGAGACAACGTTGGGAAATGGCCATCCCAGGGAATGGAGAGGGCCTGCGTCTGCAGGCAGGATCATCCCACCCACCATATCCATGGGATATAAGCCCTCTCTCACTTGGAGTTGGAGTGGACATCACCATCCCAGTCCCCTCAGGATTGGGGAAAGAACTATGGACTAGAGTGGACTTGATGGTATTCTCTTGTTCACATATGGTGATTCTAGCAATGCAAGAAATTATAACAATGAGGTGGAGCCAGTGGCCACTTGACACTTTTGGGGTAGGGAGGGGATGAGCAGTTGAAATACAGGGGCTTCTTTGGGAGTTGGAGGTTGTCCTGAGTACTGTTGTGGCAACGGATGTAGGCCATTTTAAATCAGCACACACCACTCAGAACTGAGTGGGAGAGAGTCACATATGGTGATTCTAGCAATGGAAGAAATTATAACAATGAGGTGGAGCCAGTGGCCACTTGACACTTTTGGGGTAGGGAGGGGATGAGCAGTTGAAATACAGGGGCTTCTTTGGGAGTTGGAGGTTGTCCTGAGTACTGTTGTGGCAATGGATGTAGGCCATTTTAAATCAGCACACACCACTCAGAACTGAGTGGGAGAGAGTGTGGTCTACAGTGTGAACTGTGGTCTATGGTTGGTGGCAAGGCTCCAGGATGTGTAAGTTCATTGAGGGTGGTGGGCCACACTGTGGGAGATGTTTGTGTGGGATGTGATGGGAGGTGTGGGAGGTGGGCAACATGGGAATCCCAGTGGGTTCCGTGTAATATTTTGGGTAATCTAAGCACCTCTTAAAATGTATGTGTATATATATATACAACATTTTTGTAAGCAAATACACATATATGCATATATATTTATATATCATTTTGCAAATGTTTGTATGTATTGTGAGAATTTTGATTTTTACCCATAATAAATAAAATAAATAAATAAATAAATGACAGATATCCAGGCCACGGCCATGTTGCACCTGGGGGGTGCATTTGGGAAGGGCTGGGGGAGGGGCAGCTTTAGAAGTGAAACCATTTCTTAAACTAGGTGGTGGCCACACTCTATCATGGGTCATTAGATTATTCTCTGTGTTTTTTTTTGGTATATTTTAAATAAATGCCTAAAATTGGAAAAACAGCTACAAATCATTCAGAACTGCCTCGTCATCATGCATCCACTAAAATGTTTACGGGAGAAGTCACAACATAACAAAACAGAGATGGACTGTGAGCGTAAGTAAAAGAAAAGTGTAGGCGCCATTCTGTCTTTCACAACAGGCACCCCACTGTTAAAAACTGAGACAAGCCTGTAAGCGTGACATTAACAGTGGCTGCACCTGGGCAATGGTTGGAGGGTGTTCTTTTCCCCTCCACTTTTTTCTTTAATTTAGTACTTTTCAAACTTTCTACAGTAGTTTACTTTTTCAACCTCATGTTACTTTTCAGACTCAAAAAGCTGCCACATGCCAGGAGCGGCCCTGGGAGTGCAGCCCAGCGCTGGCTGTCCTGGGCGTCTGACAGAGCAGCCCGGAGGCCAGCGCAGGAGACCGGACGGACATCGGATGCCCAGGGCGGCGCCGGGCCCGGCAGCCCTGGCGGGCGTCCAACTCCACCCAGCCCGCCCCACGCCGGGTTGTCTCTGCTCAACTGTGCAAGGCTCAGTGCGGTGGCCTCGCACCCGGGGAGCTCCTGGGACTCCTCTGAGACGTTCACGGAGGGGAAGGCAAGGCTGGTCTTACCGTCACCCTGCATCCAGAATCGCTGTCGTCGCCCACCGAAAGTGACGGCAGGAAGAAGCCGCATTCGGCCGTCTGAGCAACCTTCCCATTTGCTTTAAACTTTTAAGTGCCAGCAGGCCTCTGAGGGGGGACTTGGGGGCCAGGTATCAACACGGTAGATTGCCAGGAGACCAGCGAGAAAAAGCAGATGGCGCTGTCCTCTCCAGGCATCAAAGCACGGGCAAAGGCCTGCGAAAAGCCCCTGCTGGCGCCCCGGCCACTGCGCGTGCCAGCCGCCGTGCCCTCCTTCATTACAAAAGGCCACAACACGTGCGCAGATGTGCACGGTCACGGGAGGCGCTAGCCAGACGGCGAACCGCGAGGGCAGAGCCGGGCTCTGGCGTGTCTGCGCGCTGAGTGTCACGTGCGTTTTTGGTAAGTGACAGTCAAACGTGGAGTTTTCTCGTGAAATAAAAACAGGAAACGGCTTCAAATGCCGAAGTGAAAAAACAAAAACCAAAACAGAAATAGTCACACACAGTTTTCTTTATACTTAATCTATGTTGTCACTAATAAAAAAAATTTTTTTTTCACTTCATCAAACAAAATTCCAACCGGGCTATTGGTTACTGACGGGAAGACTCGGGAAAGGCAAGGGAAGTTCATCCCAGGGCTGTGTGGTCTAACCCCGGTCGCTGTCCCTTGAACGTCCTTCCTCAGCTTCAGTCCCTAAATAGCTCATTATCACCCCCCCATCTAGCTGGAGATGAGGGGCGAGCCCTCCCTGAGTCAAAGCCCTCGGGTAAATGCAGCCTCTCCCCTCGTTCCATGAACGTTTTAGTGTGGAGCTGGTGGGAAGACCCAGCTGGCTTCGTGTCCCTCTTCTCTCAGTAAAGAGCTGTTTTGTTTTCATGCGTCTGCTGTCATTAGTGAGGAGTTTACACCTCCCTCTTGAGGCCCCTGTGAACTTCAAGCAGATCACAACCAACCAACCACAAGAGGGAAGGGACCCCCATCTCTACCCCTGTGGGATGACTGTACCCCAAAGGGTTTCCTCAGTCCACCCTCCCGAGGCTGCCACTTCAAGCAACTGCTGGAAAATCAGGAGGGGGAGGGGGCTTGGGGGTCTCTGACCTCTTTATCCCCCCTCCCAGGGGCTGGTCCATGCAAATCTGGCTTGTGGTTGTTTGGCACTGACAATGTAACACACTTTCCTTCCACTGAAGTGATCAACACACCTTTGCGAGTCGACTATAAAAGGAAAACACAGATTCCCTTCCATGGCAGCCAAGTAAATCTAGATTGGGGCGTAGCGTCTGCGGGCTCACAATGAGACGCGCTGGGGAGTCAAGGCGGGGTGGTCCCTCGTGCCCACCTCCCGCCTCGCCCCCAGCCTTCTCCATCCCGCTGGCTCCGGGCGCCCTCCCGGTTTCCTGCCTCTCCTGGGTGGAGGGCACAGTTCTCCCCCAGAGCTGGGCTCCTGCTCGCGGTGTCGGGGAGCTGCCCTGGCGCGCAGCCTCTGGGCTCCCCACTGTCACCCGAGGGTTTCCAGCAGGCTCCGCAGCCCGGCCACGCCCTCCCCTCCAGTGCTCCTGGAGAAGGGGCTGTCACCGGCTGCCCAGCCCACAGCGTCTCGGCCAGGCCTGCGCCCTCCAGCCCCTGACCCACCTCCCCGCTGCCGCCCAGCGCCAGGGTGCAGCCAAGCACTCCTCTGGAACTATCCCTAGCTGCGCCTGCTGCCCAGGGCCCGCGCGCAGGTTGCGTTGTGGCTGGAAGGCCGAGGCTCCCGCACCCAGCGCCCCGCATATGCGCCCTGTGTCTCCAGACGCTCCCCGCCCCCCCGGGGAATCCCCCCATCCCCAGCCTGCACCCCACCACGGGACCCGGCTCTCGGCGCTTTAGAGCTGGGCGATGGCTGCAAACACCCAGCTATTAACTTCCCCGACGCGTGTCCAACAGGCCAGGAGCAGCCTCCCTCGCCCTGTGGGTGGCCTGGCCACAGCGATCGGGGGAGCTATGGACACAGCCCTCTGCCTGGGAGTAACACCACCGGCCCTGCAGTCGGGGAAGCGAGGCACCTTAGAGGCAGCCAGGAAGCCTGGGGCAGGGCTCCAGAGCAGAGGGTGCTGGCCTTGGCGCCGGGAGGGGCAGCCATTCAGCTCCGAAACTAGCAGTTCTCAAACTTTCTCTTAAACATGTTGGGAGAAGACTTTACACCGTCATCTCCAATCAGCTAAAGGTACTGCTCATTGCCATGTCTAGGAAACTCACAATTAGTTTAGGTAAATAAAAAAATAATCAGTCAAAATTACTGGCACTTGCTTGGTTAACTGACTTTTCTCTTAATTTTTAAAGAGATAAAAGCTCATTGACAGGGAAGCGGCTGTGGCTCAATCAGTGGGGCTCCCGTTTGCCATATGGGAGGCCCCGGGTTCGGTTCCCGGGCCTCCTGGTGGGGGCGGGCCCGCCCGCATGGCGTAGTTGGCTGACCCGGCGAGCACGGGCAGCAAGGGGGGGATAAATGAATAAATAAATAAAATCTTTTAAAAAAAAAAGATCACAAGAGCATACTAAAACAATCCTTTATAAAAAAAAAAAAAAAAAAGCTCATTGACACACTTTGTCCTGGAAGGAATATCCTGATATTTTTCTGCATTAATGCTCAATTACATGAGTATATATCTCACAAATGACCACATGAAGTCCATCAAACATTTTAAGTATTAAAGAATGAATGTGATTTTTATGATTTATCTTTATAAACTTCTGAATTCTAAAACTTTGAAATTATAAGTAAATACAATAGAATAAAATAAACAGGTGAAGGAACCAGATCTGAGAAATATGGGCAGAGCATAAGTGGGTTGGGGGTGGTACAGGAAGGGCATGAGGGCAGCTAAGCACAAGACCAGGAGGTGCAACGGGACTCGCATGCGGTTTCAGTACATCCATCTCTACGCCGAAGCCCTGCGGTCAGCCCTGCTTCCTAGGTGGACATCACGTACATCACAAAAGCGTTACTGCTGCTCCCTGATTTTGTTCGGAAACGCTGACACATTTTTAAGTTTGTCTTTTTCTTCGTTACTTTTATTATAAGAGATGAGGAGTACCAATATTTGAAAAAAAATTCTCAACCAAACTTCAAAATCATCATAGGTCTGATTCCTCACTTGCTCTTTTGTAGGAATAAAAACTTGAGACATTCTTTTACTGTTTGTGGGACTCCTGACCACATTACAAGCGACAGGACGTGTATTCCTGTTTACAGGGGAGGGACCCCTGCTCGGCACTGCACCTGCGAGACCATCTTCCCCGGCACGGGCCGGTCTTCTGTGACACGGACGCGTTCATTCCGGCCTGGCCAGGCTGGCGCACACTCAGCCAGGGCACGCCCTGTCCTCAGCGGACACGAGCGGAGTGAGCGCAAGGCAGCACCCGCAGCAGGTGCAAGCGGGAAGCCAGCAAGACGCAGGCAGCCGGGGGCCCCAGGCCGGCACCTCTCAAGTGGGTCCCCACGGGGGTTTCCGGAGGTCTGAGCAGCCAGTGAAACCTGGAGATGCCCAGGCCAGTGGCCAGGCAACGCGGAGGACGTCTGCACTCTTAAACACCCTCCAAACAGCCGATGGGCGCACGGCTCGGCTCACGGGCGCCGGGCCTGACCTCGGGAAACGGGGGGACGCCTTTCACGGAGCCCCAACTCCACGTCTCCTTAAACGGCCACAGTCTCCTTAAAAAGCGTCTTGGTGCTCTGCACTGCTACTTGGAATCGGGGTGCCGGAACGAGCGGTGTGCTGCCGAGGCCCGGGCTCTGACAACGGGCACGGAGCCTGGCAGGCGGGACCCACGGCGGGTGCAGGCGGGCGGCACCGCGGCGGCCCATCGAGTCTCCCTCACCGTGAGCCCGAGGCCGCGGACACACCAGGCCGAGGGTACCCAGCTCCGCTCTCCCCTGCTTTAAGCCAGCGGTCCTGAGCTCGCTGCAGGCGGAATCACCAGGAGCGGCAGATTACAGCGAGGCCTGAGTCCCACCCCCTGAGATTCCAATTTAATTGGTCTGGGGTGCAGCTTAGGTTCGCAGCCCGTTTAAAAGCTCCCCAGCCTGGGAAGGAAACGCGGGCCGTAGGGCCCCATAAACACTTCCCCTTTTCCCTGCAGGCTCTGTCCTGGCTCAGTCGTGGCACTTGGAATTTTTTATTTTCTTTTAGGAGGTACTGGGGATTGAACCCAGGACCTTGTACATGGAAAGCAGGTGCTCCCCAATGAGAGTTGTTTTTTTCATTTGTTTTAGGAGGTACCGCGGATTGAACCCAGGACCTCATACACGGGAAGCAGGTCTTTAACCACTTGAGCTACACCCGCTCCCCACCTTGAATTCTTGAAGCTCCTTAGTTCAGGCCACAGAGGTGGGACTTGGATGACTGGTTCTAATGTCCTTGCCCGGCCTGGTGGAGGTGGCCGCAGCATGCCCTGTACCCGGGGGGCCTGGATCTTCTCGGACCCTCCCTCCAGGGCCAACTGCAGTGGCTCCCAGTGCCCCAAGGGCAGGCCCTCTTTGCGATTCCAAAACTAGTTCTAGCTGCTTCCAGAAGCCGGCAGGTCCGAGTGTCCTCCACTCCCACCCACCTGTGCTCAGGACTTTGACACAAGCTCCCCCAGTCTTGAGCCAGCCCGGCCAGACCCCATGAGCCCTGGCTCCAGAGCCCCTCACATGGCTGACCTGCTCTCCCACGAGAGAAGGGTCAGCAGAGGTCCCCAGCCCCTGCCTTGGCAGAGTCCAGGGCACGAATGTGGTCACACGCACATCTCTGGGGCAGCTCGCTACTTCCAGATGTGCACGTTTCCACAGGATAGCCTTGAAGTCTGTCTGATGTTTTTGGAGGGTGAAGAAATGAATCAAAAGAGAATGGTGTTTTTACCATGGAAATGTAATGGATATGTTTATGAAAACATGCTCCTTTTACAATAAGGCTCGCTCTTTTCTGGCCCCTTGATTTGGATCCTGAAACCTGAGGTGCTTTGGAATAACTAAGAACACATTTCAAGATGTTATCTCAGACAGAATGAACAAATCAGGAATGTTCTAGAATACCATTCTTTACTATCACATCACAGAAGTTTGGCTCAGTCTGCAAAGAAGGGTGGCTTACGTGAGTGCTTTTGCAGTCTGGGGGGAGGGGGGCAGTCACCTCCACGCCCACCCAAGCACCACTCTCCTGCATAAATTGCCAAGAAAGAGCACACATGGGCCAACCCCAGATCCATCTTTGGATAAGCCAGAGTGAGCTGATTTACCCGAAGCACGAGTGCGAACTGGACGCCCTGTTTACTCTGGGAAAGGCTTAGCATTCACCATGCCTCTTATTCGGGATTTCTACCCTTAGCCCAAGGCAGCATTCCCAGCAAGCACGCGACCCGAGCTGATCACTGGAGTCACTCCTTCCTGTCCTCGGCTGCCTGAGCGAGCACACTGCCTCTGCTGATGGAAGCCGCTCCTCTCTTCAGTCACCCGCATCTCTGGGACATGGAAGACAAGGCAGCACAGGAGTTAAGTGGCGGAGCCAGCCGGAGCTTGGCTCTTCTGTTTAATAGCTGTGTAATCTAGGGCAACCTACCCTGCTCCCGGAGGCCCCGAGTTCTGCAGCTGAGAAACGGAGACACTCAGGACTGGCTTCATAATGAGAATGCGGGGCTGTTAAAATGGTGAAGAAGTTCAAGATGGAGGCAGCCGAGCGCTAAACCGAGTGTGGGCCCTTCTGGCGGGGGGCACCCTGGGACAGGCCGGTCACCCGCCCACGAAGGCTGCCCTGGGATGCTACGAGCGCACTGTTCCTGGGCCGGTGTGAGGAATTCATGAGATAGCACGTCAAGTGCTAGCCACAGTGCCTGGCACATCGAAGTTCCCAATAAACTATTTTTAAAATAGCATTTCTGTGGTTTTGTAGTCTACACTTCTGGCTTCCCAACGGGCACACTTACTTGTCCCCGAATGCCCCCTTCCCACGGCCTTCCAGCCACTCAGTAAGCACTCATGGCTGGCAACGCCAGCAGTTTCTGCATTCTGGGATAGGCCACCCCTTTGTCTCCCTGGAAAACACCAACCCATATTTTAATACCCGATTCAAGCTTCCCTTCCCCTGGGAATGCCCCCGACCCTGTTCTGGAGAGAGCATCCCTTCCCCACCCACTGCCTATCCCGCCGCCACAGCCCCAGCCCCTCTGGACGTGCAGATACCTGTCCCACCACCTCTTTCCCCACAACTCCATAAACCCCTCGTGAGCAGAAACCGTGTCTACTCGTCTTTGTATCCCTGGGGTCTCAGGCACAGAGCCTCATAAGTACTGGGTAGACTGAGGGGTGGATGGCCTGTCCATTCTGGGCAAGCTAGTGTATTCTCCAAGGTCCACTGCCATCCCCTGCTGCATTCACTCATTTGACCAGTGAGAAGTTTAAAATAGTTTCCCCCTAACCTGGAGCACTGCTCCTTCTGTTGTATGTCAGCAGGTTATTAATGGCCCATAATGTGCCATTTTCTAAAAATGACTTTAAGACTGAGATGTTCAGATTGAGATCTGAAATGCCCAGAGAATTATAATTATATTGTAACGTTCTAAAATGTGCCTGAAACTCAGTCCTGTTATTGTCCAGACAGAAAAATGGAAGGATGGAAAATCTATTAACATGTGCTGGCCATCCCTCTGCTTCTCGTGGTTATTCGGGAGAGCCACAGCTCTGCGTGAGGGCATTCCAAGCAAGGAGCCTCTCTGCCACGGAAACTCATCCCCTCAAGGGCTTTAAAAACCACACTTAGATGCATTCTGATGGAAACCATCTCTAATTCCATGTATTCTTACATCAGATACATGGAGTCCAATTCAAACTCTTCTTGATGACTCTGGTTCATAATTATGAATGTGAATTAATGCACTGTGTTTCTATCAGTGCTCCAAAACCAGGGATAGACCCAGTGGCCCAATAGATAAGTAAATTGTGATATAGGTTCTACAATGGAATATTCTATGAAAAACATCACCGAGAATCCGAGAAATGTAATATGTAGTGAAAAAAAGCAAGCCATACAAGAATATAGAGAGTATGACTTTATGTATTAGTCAGCCAAAGAGGTGCTGATGCAAAGTACTAGAAAACTGTTGGCTTTATAAAGGGGATTTATTTGGGGTAAAAGCTTACAGTCACAAGGCCCCAGAGAGTCCAACTCAAGGTTACTTTTCTCTCCAACTTCTGTTGCCACGTGTTAAAGCAAGATGGCAAGCAATGTCTGGGAAGGGTTCAGACTTCCTCTTTCCTCAGAGGCCCAGCCTCTTCCTATCTCAGCTGTAGGCTGGAGGCTCGTTTCTTTCCCAGCCTGCTCAGCTGCTTGGGGCTCTGGTCTCTTCAGTTGCAAACTCTCAGGTGAATGGCTCAGCTCTCTTCCCGGGGCCTCTGCTGTGTCTGTGGAGCTGTCTCTCTTCCTTTGTGTTCTCCCATGTATCTACTTCTTCATGTCTTTTGATTGAGTGTTTGTTTATATAGTTCACAAAGGGGGCGGGGACTCAACCCTGACCACGCCCTGATGATGTGGCCAAATCAAAACCCTAATCTTAACAATCAAGTAAGCATAAAACTTTTGAATTTAACACAAAGGGTATCATGCCCAGAGGAACAGGCCAGTTTACCATCTAGATCTCTTTTTGGAATTCATAAATAATATCAAACTGCCACACTTCATTTATATAAAAAGTATAAAAATGGGCAAAATAACCCTATATTGCCAAGGGATGTGTGCAGGACTGGTAAAATGATAAAGTAAAATTGCACGATAAACCTGTGTATTAGTCAACCAAGGGGGTGTTGATGCAAAATACCAGAAATCTGTAGGCTTTTATATAGGGTATTTATTTGGGGTAGAAGCTTACAGTTACCAGGCCATAAAACATAAGTTACTTCCCTCACCAAAGTCTATTGCCACATATTGGGGCAAGATGGCTGCCGACGTCTGCTAAGAGTTCAGGCTTCCTCGGTTTCTCTCTTCCCAGGGCTCAATTTTCTCAGGGCTCAGCTGCTCTGCTCTCGCCACAAGGCCAGCTGTAGACTATCAGGCAAACAGCTCTGTCTCTTTCCTCAGGGCTTCTGCCATGTCTAAGGAGCCATCTCTATTCCTCTGTGTTCTTCTCCTGTGTGTTTACTTCCCAGGCTCCAGCTCAAAACTCGACATTGAAACTCTTAACTCACTCCTCTGCTCTGCTGTGTAGTTTTATCTGTGAGTTCTACTGACATGGCCCAATCAAAGCCCTAATCATAATTTAATCACACCCAGGTACAGACCAGTTTACAAACATAATCCAATATCTATTTTTGGAATTCATAAACAATGCCAAACTGCTACAACCTGGGAGAGTGGATATCTCCGGGCAGGGGGAGATTGTGGCAATTAGGATGGATGCAGACTGGGGAATATTTGGGAAATGCTCTACTTTTTAAGACTTTTTGTGTGTGTGGGGGGAAGGGGTTTACATCAGAGTTTGCTTTGTAGTTGGTTTCTTAAATACAAATAAGATGGGTTTGGGTTTGTTTTTGTTTTGTTGTGGCAATTTTCTATTTTTGCATTTATAAGACTGTTTTTCCAAAATATAAATACAAATATACTAGAGAGAAGGACAAAGAATAGCAGCTATGTTTGGCAGTTGAGGCATAGAGAGATTGAGAGGTGAGTTTTGGTTTTTGTTTCTATTATTATTGGAATAATGAAAGTGCTCTGAGAATGATTGGAGTGAAAATGCACAAATATGTGATTACACCAAATAACACTGACTGTACTCTTTGGATGGATTTATGCTTAATTAATATGTAACAATAAAATTGTTCTGTTAAAAAAATGACTTAGCCAGCTGTGGCCTCTAATGCATAATAGGACATTTTAAGAATTTATTCCTTTAATGTCATGTTTTGACAATTTGTCACACATTTGTCATTTCTTTCACATTCATTCCCTTTGAAATTAGATATTAATATAACATAAAATACCACTCCATTTTCCTCCAAGGAAGTAATCTCATATGGTTGGAGATACTTCATAATCCTCCAATCATTGTCTTTGAATTTATTGAGACTTGTTTCGTGACGTAAGATATGGTTCTATCCTGGAGAATGATCCATGAGCATTCGAGAAGAATGTGTAATCTGTTGCTGTTAGGTGAAGTGCTCTATAAATGTCTTTTAGGTCAGGTTGGTTTAGGTATCATTCAAGTCTTCTATTTCCTTATTGATATTCTGTCTAGATGATTTATTCATTATTGAAAGTGGTGCATTAAATCTTCTTTTAATGTACAACTGTCTATCAAATCTGTCAGCATTTGCTTCATATATTTTGGGGCTCTGCTGTTAGGTGCATATATATTTATAATTGCTATATCTTCTTATTGAATTGATCCCTTTTCAGTATATAATGGCCATCTTTGCCCCTCATAACTGTTTTTGACTTAAAGACTATTTCATCTGAGTATAGCTCCCCCAGCTCTCCCTTGGTTATTACTTGCATGGTATATTTTTTTCCCATCCTTTCACTTTCAATCTACTTATATCTTTGAGTTTAAGGTGAGTCTCTTGTAAACAACATTTAGTTGGGTTATGCTTTTTTATCCATTCTGCCAATCTCTGCCTTTTGAGTAGAAAGTGTAATCCATTAAAATGTAAAGTCATCATTGATAATGCACCATTTTGCACCATCTTCCACCATTTTGCTATTTTGTCTTTATAAGTCTTATACCTTTCATTAATGCCCAATTCTTCTGCTATGCTTACTTTGATATTTATTTGATTTTTTGTATTGTACCACATTGAATCCCTTCTCATTTCTTTTTGGATTTTTAAAAATATATTTTCTTTGTGGTTCTATAGGGTTATCATTTTATTAGATACCAGCTAAATTCAATAGCATACAAATACACTGTTCCTAAAACCCTCTGCTGCCCACCTTTTTGTAATTATTTAAATTATATCTTTGCACATTGTATGCACAAAACCATAGATTTATCATTTCTTTTTATGAATTTGAACTCTAGCACCTGTAAGAGGCAAGAAGTGGTGATACCTACCAAAAATACAACGTACTAGTACTGGCATTT
This sequence comes from Tolypeutes matacus, assembly GCA_026826555.1. Lineage (NCBI taxonomy): Eukaryota > Metazoa > Chordata > Mammalia > Cingulata > Chlamyphoridae > Tolypeutes > Tolypeutes matacus. The sequence goes on along the minus strand of JAKSZT010000049.1, from coordinate 2,285,817 downwards.
ATAATTACCCAAATGGTTACCTTTACTGGAGGTCTTTATTACTTTACACCACTTTGATCCACTGTCTAGAGTCCTTTCCTTTCAGACTGAAGAACTCTCTTTAGCAATGATGTTTGGCAGGTCTAGTGGTGATGAACTCTCACAACTTTTGTTTATATGGGATCAAGTTAATCTCTCCCTAATTTCTTGAAAGTCTCACCAGATACAAAATTCTTGGTTAGCAATTGTCATCTCTCAGCAATTAAAGTATTTCAGTCTACTGCCTACTTGCCTCCATGGATTTTGCTGAGAAATTGGTACTTAATCTACTTGGGACTCCCTTGTACATGACACATTGCTTTTCTCTTAAAGCTTTCAGAACTCTCTCCTTGTCCTTTACATTTGACAGTTTGATTGATGGTGAGTTTATCCTGTTTGGTGTTCTCTGGGCTTCTTGGATGAGCATATTCACATCTTTTGCTAAGTTTGCAGAGTTTTCTGTTATTATTTCTTTGAATATTTCTTCTGCTCCTTTCTCTCTTCTCCTTCCGGGACTCCTATAATGTGTATATTGGTGTGCTTGATGGTGCCCCACATTTCACTTAGTATATTTTTGCTTTTCTAATTATTCTTCCTTTCTTGTCCTCAGCCTTATTCATACCGATTGTCTTGTCTTTGAGTTCACTGATTTGTTTCCTTCTCCCAGCTCCTGTCTGCTGTTGAAACCCTCCTGGGAATTTTTCATTTCAGTTATTGTGGTCTTCAACTCCAGTAGCTCTGTCTGTTTGGTTTCTTTCTTAAGTTTTTGCTTTTCTTTTTTTAAAAATAAACTTTTTAGAGAAGTTTTAGATTTATAGAAAAATTACACTGAAAGTATAGGGACTTCCTATAAAACCCACCCCTTGCAAACACTCACATAGTTTCCCTTATTATTAACATCTTACATTAGTGTAGTTCATTTGCTATAACTGATGAATCAATATATTGAAGCATTGATACTAACCAAAGTCTAGTTTACATTATGGTTTTACACTTTGTGCTGTACAGTTTTATACTCTGACAAATGTATGTCATGTATCTGCCATTATAGTATCATGCAGAACAGTTTCCCTGACCTGAAAATGCCCTGTGTTTTACCTATTCATCCCTCCCCCTCCCCTCTGAACCCCTGGCAACCACTATCTTTACATTAATGTTACAGGTTCTTCTGTTAACACAAGATAATAACTACAACAATAAATCTGCTTTGGTCGGTGGTTATACTCCCCCATTTATTCATTTCTCAGTCTTGAGGGATTTGGGATAATGTCTACTCTGTTTGACTTCTTTTTGATGTTTTTATCTCTTCACTGAGATTCTCACATTGTTCATTGATTTTTTTCCTGATATCCTTTAGTTATTTTTTCTCTATTTTCCTTCACCTCCTTGAGCATTTTAAAGATCATTTAAAAAAAAATTTTTTTTTTTGAGGTACCAGGGCCAGGGATTGAAACTAGGACCTCATTTGTGGGAAGCTGGTGCTCAACCACTGAGCCACATCTGTTCCCCTAAGTTGGTTTTTTCATTTTTTTTTTTTTTTTGTTGTTGTTGTTGTTGTTGTTTTTTAGGAGGCACCAGGAACCAAACCTGGAATCTCCCATGTGGGAAGCAGGCACTCAACTGCTTGATCTACATTCGCTCCCTAAAAACAGAAAAAAAAAAATCTTCACCTGGTATGTCCATAATCTGGTCTTTGTTCCTGCTTTCTAGATTTTTACTTTCTTCCTTTGGACTTTCCATCATTTCCTATATCTTTGTCTTATACTCTTTTGTTGTACACTGTGCATTTTAATATTTTAAAATGCTAACTCTGGGATTTATTCCCTGAGATATCTGTTTCCTGAGTTTGTATCCAGTTTATGATGAAACATAGATTTTCTTAAGTGTCAAGAGCTAATAAAACCAAGAAATCCTCAGCAAAAAACACCTTTCACTGCCTTTGCAATTTTGCTTTGCGTTGGCTGGTGCTCTCCTTTAGAATTCAGCCCATCAGGAAGGTCCACCCAAGGTGAGTGCCAAGTACACAGCCCTCCCTGTCTTTTCTGGGCTGCATCTTGTCCTGGACTTGCACCTGCTCTTGGCCTTAGGACTCCCCGCCCCCCCCCCCTTTTTTTTTTCCACAGGATGTGGTGGTTTGAAACTGAATGTACCCCTGAAAAACATTTGTAAACTTGGGTGTAAAACCATTATAAGTTGATGAGGCTACTTCAGTTAAGGTATGACTTACCTCATTCAGGATGGGTCTTAATTCTATAACTGGATTCCTTCATAAGAAAATGAAATTCAGACAAAGAGAAAGAAAGCCATGGAAGCCAGAGGCTGAAACCAACAAAATCCCAAAGAGAAGGGAGAGACCAGCAGGCACCACCACGTGTCTTGCTAAATGGCAGAGGAGCCAAGGATAGCTGACAGCCAGTGTTTGGGAAGAAAACATCACCTTGATTTGGACGCTTTCATTTTAACTAATAAATTCCCACTGTTTAAGCCAACCCATTTCATGGTATTTGCTTGGAACGGCTAGGAAACTAAAACAGGAGGTGGAATGCCCCCTCTACATCCCAGGAAACAGGCCGCCTCCCTCTCTCCACTGCAGAACTTAAAGCAGGTCAGCCTTTGCCCTAGACTGTTTCAATTGTTTCTTACGATTTCATTGTCTCAAACTGCTTTTACCTGGAGGGCAAATTCTGGGAGTGGGAGTACACCAGAGAGGGTTTTCCCAAGTCAGTCTTACTCAGGTAGAATAAGGCCAGGGACCCACAAAAGAAGCACCAGCTGGCTCCAAACTGCCCTGGGGCTGGGACAAGGGAGGGGCCAGGAAGGGAACCAGGAACTTCTTCCATGGCTCCCAAAGCTGTGCTTTCTTGACTCAACCCTGCCCAGTTCATGGAGCCCTTCAGCTGTCCTCTGCAGCTCTGAGGCAGCATACTGTCCTTAAGTCTCCTCTGCAGACTCTGTTAAAGGCAGGTTGGAACAATGGCCATCCTCAGAGCTGGGCCCCCAGGGATACAAAGTCGCTAATCAAAAGAAGCAATAAGGGATCAGACTACGCCCCCTTCCTGCCCCCTCTCTCCTGGATCTTGGGGCACCAGCAACTTAGGCCAGTGGCCAAATACCGCTGCTGCCTGCTGCAAGAGTGGGGGATGGGTGGCAGCAAACATGGTGGAGAGAGCAATTTACTGGTCTTTACTGCAATTTACCGGCCTCAGCCTCTTCCTCCTGTTTCCCCTCATTGCTGCCGTGTTCTGCTGGACTCTGGAGGTTTGAAGTAGTTGATGCAGATGGTTCTTGCCTGTTTAATGGCTGTTCTGGTGAAGGGGATGGTTCCTTCTCCACTGGCTTCCCTCGCCTCCTGTTAATTGTTTTTGGACTGCCTAGTCCATCTCATCCTAGGTCACTTGTGTAAAATTACAGAACTACAGGAGGTCTTTGTAGGACAAACAATTGTTACATATATACAAAAATAAAATGAACCCAAAAATCCCTGAGTTGGTAAATAGCAAAGAACCTTAATCAACAAATACTAGCCAGAAAATGTCAGCCTGCTGCCTGCTCATGACAGGCCAAGCGGTCTCACCCATAAAAAGGGATTTGCATCCTTCCGGGAGCTCTTTGGCTCATTTGAATGGCCCTGCCCGGAGCCGTGCTTTCTTGGAGATCAGAGTGTGGTACTCACAGGAAACCTCCAGGCCCTAGAACACCTTCCCACTGCTGAAAAGCCTACAACTCCCCAAAATTCAAGAAGAGGAGACACAGAGCAAAGAGTGCTTCCACAGTCCCGGCGTGAGCACACAGGTCTGTGACTGCCGACTATCTCGATGACTGAGGCGAGGAAAGCACAGAAACGCAGCTGTCGTGTGAGGTCCTAATGATCCTAGGACCATGTTCCTGGTAGGTGGTGGTAAATCCTCAAGGCGCTGTGCTATTATCAAACGCATTTGAGGGGCCTAAACATGTGTTGCGAAGAATTACCCAAAGTCTAGTTACATGAACCATACTGATAATCCAGCTTGGTCTAATCAATGAAGGTATTGGTTGGGAATGTGGGGACGGAGAGCAGAGAGGCTCACTACTGACCTCTCCTGTACCTGGGAAAATGACTCACAGCTCACTCGGATAAATCAGTGCCTTGGCTTTTCCTCTGAAGGCTTCTTCTTGCTTTCCCAGTTCCAAATCTTTCTGAGAGAGTCTGTTCCCCTCCTGGCTTGCTCTTTAGGAAGACTTCAGTTTGTGGTGTGCAGAGTAAAGAGTTTATAATAGTCTCCATATATGGAAAATGTGGGCTTTCTGTTCCCTTTCAGAGATGTCAACAGTAGTTCTAGCCACAATCCAGTAAACTAAGGAAGACAATGATTTTTTTTAAATGTCATTTTTTAAGTTTATTGGGTACAATAGGGCTGTATATACAAATAAGAATTATGTTATAATTGATTTCAATTGTGTCTGAATTATTACAAACATTTAAATGTTCCTTCCTCTGTGGTGTGTTTCTTATAATGGATTATATGACAATGATTTTTGTTAGTTAGATTTTCGCAAACTCTTCGTCTTTGGCTATGGCTTTTATAGTTGAAATGAAATGACTTTTGAGAGGATTCCAACATTTGCTAAAACTCAAACAAGGGATGCTTGCCACATGAGTTCACTCCATTTGTAAATAACCACTGATGGTGTACTACAAAGACTCACTGTGCATCAGTAAAGAAGAGCCAGCAGCTGTGGGCTTCTTGCTGTGCTCTTTTCTATGTGCTGTGTATGCATTAGCTCATTCAACCTCTCAACAGCCCTGTGGGAGAACCCAACCATGCCCACTTCACAGAGGAGAACACCAAGGCAGGAGTGCTGGGTAGCCTGCTCACAGACAGAGCAGGTAAGGGGTGGGGCTGCAGCTCTGTCCCTGGAATCTGGTTCCAGACTTTGCACTCTCAAACATTACATTCTACTGCTCTTAGGATCATGTCCTTTTTCTTGCGTGACGGCTTAATAATAAGCTATATTCTAAGCACTAGCTCTTTTATATTTTACTTGGGCAACATTCTTTAATAATAAGTTCATTTAGTTAACTAAAAAAACCTTTATTTTGTAATTACTGTGTCGAAGAACCAGAAACCAAACCAAATGAAACAAAACAGACAATGAAGTCTTCCCAGCCCCTCCCTGAAGATTGATGACAAGAGCCTATGCTCAAGAAGCTTCCTTCTGCTATAAAAACTGAAGAGTACACAGGACTGGGTATAAGAATTTCAACAGAGCATGACATGAGAATCAGAGGAAGAGACGCACTCTGACCAGTGAAGAACTGATTTATGGAGGAACTGACAGGTTTTTTTTTGGGGGGGGGGCAGAGCATAAAGAGAAGGATCAGACGCCAAGTCTTTGGAGTGACACTCGGTGGGAAAGTGCCCCTGGGGAAGGTGAGGGGCAGCATCTGGCCCCGCCTGCCTCTGACCTTATGGCTGTCCCTTCTGCGCCAGCCACGCTGGTCTTTCTATGCCTGAAAGGCACCAGGCTCCCTTCCCAGGGGTCTTTGCACTTCCCCTGCCTGGGACACTATGCCCGATACCACCACGTGGCTCTTCCTTGTCGATCAGGTACAGCCCCAAAGGCCACCCCTGTGAGGCCTTCCCTCTATTGTGAAAGCACCACATTTCTTAATATCTGTCTATCTCAGTTAAAATGGATTCTTCTTTCAGTCTTATGCATGGCCGACTTCCCAATGCCCCGTGCAGAGCCTGACACAGAGAACTCAAACGTGCCGAGTCAAATGGATGAACAGACGCGTGAGTAAAAGCAGGTCGTTTCTATGGAAGCAGGGGGGGCCGCTATGGCCAGAAGCCAGCAAGAACCTTGGTAGCGTGAAGGCCAAAAAGAGGCCACTAGATTTCGAAGGAGGAAGTGCTAAGAGACCTTTGCGAGAAGACTGAGTGAGGGACAAAAAGCCAAAGCCATAGGTTTAAGAGTGCATGGAAGGGGGTGGATGTGGCTCAAATGGTTGGGCGCCCGTCTCCCATATGGAGGGACCTGGGTCCAATCCCCGGGACCTCCCGGTAAAATTAAAAAAAAAAAAAAGGGTGCATGGAGGCGAGTACGTGCTTTCTCTCATGCTTACCAGGCTGAGGAGGTGGCAGACGTTGGCAGCATTTGCTCCTGTGGAAGGAGCTTGACTTTTCTCTCTCCCATGCTCCTTGAAGGAGGTCACTATAGAGAGAACAGATAAGGATGAAGCAGAGTCGACCCTTGGACTGTGCACGATCCCAGCGAGGAGAAGGACAGACAGGGCGGAGGGAGCCTTGTGTGTATCCCCTCAGGATCCTAATGCAGGCAAGGAGCATTTGTCCTCACTGATACAGAATTTATTAATTCTGATTTAATTCAGAATCAAGATGCTATGACAGGACGGTCGACATTGGTACAGTCACCCACCCCACTTTTATGGAGAACTCAATATGCGCCAGCTCCTGTCTTAGCGCTAGGCCTGCAGAAGTGAGCACATGTGACTAATGCTGCAAGGAATACTTAAAAACCCTTGAGAAACAGATGTTCCAAGTACCTATTAACCTTTTAGAAAATTTACATATGTATGCAAAATATCAGTGATGCTCAGGAGCCAGCCCAGCTGATTGTTAAAATTTCAGGGATCTTGAGAGCTGGTTGTCAAACACTGCTGCTACTAGAAGTTAAATGATAAAAACTTACAATTGAATAAATTACATTAAAGACAAAGCTAACGAGTACTGGAAACCTGTACCTGCCTTGTTATTTTACTACCCTTCTGAGGAGGTCATTCACACCCACTCTAAGTGGGTGGTGGAAGTAGTTCAGTGCTCTAGGGGCTTCTCTTCCCGCTCGTCATTCCTTGAGGTCACGCTGGAGCTGGGAAATGGGCCAAGTGGGAGTACTGGCACCACAGAATTGGGCAAATTCTACAAATCAGAATTTTTTCTTTTCTTTGTTGGATAGCTGGTTGTTAAACCTTTGCCAGCACATGTCTCTGAGGTAGAAACCACTCTATGCATGTCTTTGGCTAACCTCTTAGGTTAGAGTTAGTACATGAATTTCCAAGAGCAAGGCTCTTTAAAAACAAAACAAAGGAGTCACTAGGATCTCAGCCGGCGTCCCATGAAATGTTCTGCATTAGCAAGGTTTTCGTGTGTGTGGCTTTTAATCTCTGGGCTCACATTTTAAGAGGTTTATGGGATGAAGCCAAACTCTCCTGTTGTACTGGAATTGCTACTGTATTAGGTAAATCTGTCTTCCGTTGGAGCTAGGAAAGCTTTTTACGTCAAACAAAGCCTGCTGCATTTGTTATACCAGGCACTGGGGAGGCTGTGTGTGCACAGAAACACTTTGCCGAGAGGTGGCTGAGAAAGTCTGTGCAGGGCAGCTCTGCTCATTTGGAGGAGTGTTTAGATTGCCTCTTGTTTTGGTTTTCATGAATGTAGGAAGATGAACTCTGGAATTTCCATTGTCTAAATATATTTCCACCTCTCTGCAAGCAATTTTTCAGACTTGAACAAGATGGAGAAACAAACAACCAAAAAAAAAACCAACTATTTTTCTTGATAACAAACGATGAGTGTGTTCTTTTGAGACTTCAGTCACAAATAGTGCTTGAACATAGAAATGCATCTCCATGGTTACCTTACCCAAAACGAACACTCTAATATTCAAATTCACTAACAACAGAAATCATTCTTTGGGGCTATTTTTTTTGGTAGGTTGATTGTTGGGGGCAATGTCCAACAAATACAACTGTCGTGGCCGTTTCTATCTTCTTCTTGTCTTCTTCTTCTCCTTCTTAAAAAGGTATATCATGTGACTGTTCGTGCCACAATGTTTGCGCGTGCGCAAACATTGACCATCTCTACCACGCCTAACAACCCACGTTACCCAATCATGTACCGACACCTAAGCCCTAATGTACTTCCCCTTCCCCTGCTTATAAAAGAGTTGATTGTAACCCGCACGGATATAGAACAATAGAGCTAGAGCAACGGTAGAACTATGTTAGTAGAATAAAGTGTGCAGCCATTTTCTTACAGGTGTCTATGTCTCATTCCTTCGCTGGGTAACTCAGAGTCTCAGTTGATTTGTCCCACGGGTCGGGACAGTTGATCAAATAAATGGTTCTTCCTTACCCCAAATCCCAACTTTTAACAGTGGTACATCACAGACAACTTTCTTTTCTAGAAAGCGATCGACTCTATCAAGTCCAACACTGGGATTGTACTATGATAATCAGAGTTTCCATGTGATAACAGTTCACTTACACTGATGTTCAGGAAGTCATCAGTCATTTCTCTTGATTCTATAAAGCTATAAAAACTGAGGTAACAGTGTAAACAGTTGGTGTTTTACACTTGAAGTTAAGATATTTGTTGATTTCCAGCAGCCTGTAGCCAACCGATTCCTTTCACCCAAAGCCTACACTGTTTCAATGGAGAGGCCTTGGCTCCGTCACGGCGGGCTCGCCATGCTCCGTGAGGACATCTGCCATCGTCTCAGTCAGCAGGAAACCACGGGGCAAAGTCACGCTCACAAGAGGGGCCACAACACATGGTCATGAGAAATGCTTTTTTTCTTTCTGTCTGTTGGATTGATTGATAATTCAAATAAGGCTTTTAATTTCATCTCAATTACAGTCTCACCTCTAGATTCTAAGGTTGAGAGAGAGGGAAGTGTTGACCACGCAGCTTTAAGGGCAAACAATAGAAAGTTCCAAAGACAGGAACTGAATTTAGATAAGAGAAAAAATAAATATTATAAGATATACAATTGGTGTCAACTAAAGAGCAGTGGCTCCAAACCAGGGGCGATTTTGTGCCCTCAGGGACATTGGGCCACGTCTGGAGGCACTTTGGGTTGTCACGACCGGGACAATGCCAGCAGCACCAGCGGCAGGGGCCAGCAGCACTGCTAAGCATCCCACGAGACTCAGGACACACCCCCACGAAGAGTTATCCAGCCCAGAATGTCAACAGCGCCAAATTTGGGAAACCCCACGTAGAGCTAAACAACTGTTGTAACTAGATTAATAAAATATGGCTCAAAACAAAGAAGATACCAGAGCCCTACAAGAAAGCAATCTAATCACATGCTTAAAAGTTTCCCTCTCACCTAACACGAAGAACTTATCTCCACAGTTCTTTGCCTGATGCCAACGGTCCTTCGGCCCTTCCGTGTGCTGAGCCCTGGACTACATACGTGACTCGCTTTATCTCAACGCGATTTCATGACAACCCAATGACATCAGAGCTGTCATCATTTAGGTCGGCAGCCCTTGCTCTGTCAACCATTCAGTAACTGTTGGTAGGATGACCTTGAATGTTGTGACAAAATAACTCAAAGTCATGAAGCTACCAGAACCTGGTCTGATATAGTTTTAATACCTCAGAGTCAGAAAATACAGGAAGCCGGACTTATCAAGCCATCTAAAGTTAGATGGGAAAGACACACAGACCCTAAAAGCTAAGGACACAGAGGGAACAGGGCGAGGTCAGACCAGGTGCCCGGACCCCCGAGGCTATAAGACCCGCCCCCCACCCTACCCCCCCCGCCCTCAACACACACATTCGGATATCACGGAGAAGCACAAAGGGCCAGCACGGCTCCCAGTCCCTGACCAGGGTCCATGACTAAACACATAAAATTAGTATTTCACGTATTTTTTTTTTTTGACTGCATGTACTTCTAATATTTAAGCGACTCTGAGCCAGAAGACACAGTTCAGCCTTTTAATTCTAAAAGATGTAATTGGGTAGTTGGTTTAGACTTTTAATTTTTAAGTTGAAAACTTACTAAGTTTCTATATTCTATGAACTGCATTTAGGAGACCTTAATTTTCACCATATTTATAGTTTTTATTTATTTCATAAGATTTACTTACCTGGGGAATTTTGCCAGACAACTCACATGCTTAAAGGACAAGAAATATAAAATATACAAATGCGTTAAGAGGTGTTGGGCCTGAAAGAGGAAAGGGCAGCTCAAGGTAAACCCCGAATTCCTCAAAAGCGTGGAAGGGAGTAGGGTGGGGAAGGACAAGCAGAGGGAGTGAAACCAACAGAAGGGCCCAATCCCCAGAGTCAAAGCCCTTCTACCTCAGGTGACTTGGGGTCACCCCGGCTGTACCCTGGCCACACATTACAGGGACGCCCAACTACCACCTCGTCTTACCCATCCATGAGGAAGCACAACTGGCCTCTCCCATTCAGAGATGAGGGTCCATTGGGGAAACTGAGTAACAGCATCACAGCAACCCACACTGCTAGCCTGTATGAACCCTGAGCCAGTCATCCACCAATTGGAATGGGTAAATAAGCAGCACTAAACATTTAAAAATAAGAACAGCATGAAGGAGAAGGTCCAAAATAAGTAGAAAACCTGACCTTTGAGGAAAGAGAAATAAAGAACAAAAACAAACAAACAGAAATAAATCCAAATTAGTATCTTCAAATAATCAAAATATTATTACATTTCTTGAACAAGAACAAGAAGCTATGAAAAGTTACTAGTAACGCAGTAAAAAAGTCCTTGGTAATTAAAACAGACTTGCCAACATAAAAAAAAAAACAAAAAAACTACTGGCCTGGATGATGAATAAAGTGGGTGTGTTTGAAGATCAAAGTGGAGGTATGTAAACAAAACAAAAAGCTGGAAAATGTGAAAGCTGTTAGTAAACAATTAGCTCAACATTTATCGCACAAGAGCATGGGAAAATGTAAGGAAGCATAGATATATTTAGATGGATAATTCCACCCAGTGCTAAGCAGGATGCTGAAGAAAGAGACTCACACCAAGATTGTCCTGGTGAACATTTGAATCAGGAATAAAGAGAAAAAATGAAAAGCTCCTAGTGAGGGAAAAAAAAAAAAAAAAGAGAGAGAGAAAGAACAAGTTACTTACAAAAGGAAAAGCTCAGACTCAGGTTCCTTATCAGCAGTAACCCTCTGACGGTCAAGACGTCAAGGAAGAGACGTCTTCAAGGGCTTAGGGAATTAGAATTCTGTACCAGGATAAATTCCTAATTAAATGTGAAATCAAAGGGAAGACATTTGGAAGGAGGGGTGTAACAAGAACCCAGGAAGTTTATGAAGCACACTCTCTCTATATTTAAGATTACTAAATATTTTCGAGCAAAACGAAAAAGAACCCAAAAACAAGATCATTATGGGCTATCGGCCACAGAATTCACTGTATGGAACTGAGAAGAAGTCCAGGAAACTTGGAAGAAAGTAAAGGATCCATTGCTGGAAAATGTGAAGTCATCTTTGAGTGGCAACTTTTAATGACAGCAGGATCCATTGCCTTCTCCACAGATCCAATGTGTAAATGGTACATTCATTTTCATGATATTGTAAATGCTGTTTATTATATTTCAATTTAAAAATCATACTATAGAATGAAGTTAAAGGTTTAATTCCAGTTTCATAAGAGAATATAACTGATATAAATAAAACCACAACTGGAGGTTATGAAAAGTGGAAGCAGTGCATTTCAAATTCTTCATTTCTCAAAGTATCTAAAGTTGGTAAATTACTAAAAGCACGTGAAGTAGAAATTTAAATTTATGCTGGTAACTACCATATGAATTAAAGCTTATAACTCTCTTAACAATGGGTTTTTCTGGGGAGGAAAGTTGGGGAAGGGACTCAGGTATGAGGGAAACACTTTTAATTTCAAATTCTTTCACTCTATTTGAACACTTTTTCTTGCCATATTCATGCATTATAGCCAAAAGAAATAGAAAAAAATATGGTGAAGAAAAAAAAAAGTTGAGGGACAAAATCATCCCAAAAAGGATCATTAGATTAAAAAACCTGCATATTTATGTATTGGACTTAAAATTTTTAAAAATAATTTCTTCTATTGCATGCTTTCTTTGGCTTAACAAGAAATTAAATCTAATTACTACCAAAGTAGACTTAATTCTAGAGAGGTCTATTAGTAAATTCTAAAATTCTAAAAGGTCAAAGACTGAGCTTTAAAACACTTTGGAAACATAACATGGAAGGGAAAGAGGTATACTCAAAGTTGAGTATAAACTACATGAAAATAAAATCAGTATTAGAAACTGTTTAACAGTATTTAGAAACAGACTTGGAAATAGCAGGGCCGCCATAATTTTCTGGCTGACATCAGCAAATACACAGTGAGATGATATTTTGTACAAAAGGACAATGTGTTCGCCCAAAAAAGCTGTCAAGTCATACCCTTGACACATTTTGCCAAGAGCCGCGGGTGTCACGCATACCTCGTGGCTTCTGGCACTTTGCTGGCCTCTGGCCACGGCACTTGGAACGGTTGGGATTTTTGTGGCAGGCTGGAGCACATCCAGCTTCCTACCCGCTCTGGCTCGTCGCGAGGAGCTCGTGAAGGCGAAAGTGACCTTGCAGGGGGAGCAGGAGGGCGACCTGAGAGACCACCGCGGACACTGTTACAGAGTTTACACCTTTAGGAGGTACTTGCCATTTTACTAAGCTCTTTCAAGAACACTTAGAGATAGAAAAAGGTGGTGTGGATTACTTGGACTGAAACCAAGCACATTTCCAGTTTGCATGACAGAGGCAGATCAACCTTCTGCTGAAAAAGTAAACAACCTTCTTTGCCTCCTGCCAAGCAGCGAGTGCTTGATTTAGATTTCTTTTATCATTGTCTTGAAAATCTTTATCTTTTATACTGTTATCAAGAGACAAGCTCCTGACTGCCCCTTCTAGAATATGTTCTCACTTGTTTCATTCAGCGACCCCACATGCTCTCAAAATTACATGACCCCTTTTTCCCATCCCTGTTGCCTATCATTTTGTTTTATGCTTAAACAATAAGAATTTGGGGGCAGATGTGGCTCAAATGGTTGGGTGTCCGTCTGCCATATGGAGGGACCTGGGTTCGATCCCCGGGACCTCCCGGTAAAATAAAATATATCTATAGAAGGCGCATGGGCTGCCAGGCTCTTTGTGCTGGTGAGCCGCCAGGCCCCGGGAGCCATGCAGCAAGATGATGACATAACAGGAGAGAGAAGCAGGGGAGAGACAAGACGAGATGCTCCGAAAGCTCCGAAAAACCAGGAACCGAGGTGGCACAGGTGGCAGAACACCTCTCTCCTACATCGGAGGTCTCCAGGATCGAATCCTGGTGAAGACTGGAGGAGGAGGATGAGAAGAGATGGCAGGAAACAGACACAGAGAATTGCCCAGCGAATGGACACAAAACAGCAAATGGGGAAGGGGGGTGTTTAAAATGGATAAAGTAAATAAATAAATCTTAAAAAAAAAAAACAATAAGAATTTGTCTCATGTGGGTTTTTTTTTTTTGCCCTTTGTTTTGAAATTTTTTAAAAACTTTATTTTGAAACAATTTCAAACATACAGGACAGTTGCAAAAATAATGCAAACCCCATACAGAGAACTCCCACACACACCTATCCACCCAGATACCCAGAGCCACCCATTCTGACATTTTGCCACCTTTGTGATATCTACATCTATATCTTTTCTGAATATTGAGGCATATATGCTGTACTTCTTGAACACACACTACTTTCATCTGTTTCCTAAGAACAAGGATATTTACTTATGTAATCACCTTAAGTGCAGTTATCAAGTTCAGAACGTTAACACTGATATATTGATATTAGAGTCTATATTCCAATTCTTATATCCCAGTAATGTCTCTTTGAGCCTTTTCTCCCCCATTATTAAATCCCATGCAGTATCACGTAATACAATTGTCATTGTCTCTTTATCTTCTTTTTTCAATTGTGGAAACATATATCCAACATAAATCTTCCCCTCCCAACCCCTCCCCCAAGCAGACCATTCAGTAGAAACATTTACAATGTTGCAGATCTCCCACCACCATTACCAGAACTTTCCCTTCACCCCAAATACAAAAGCTCCCCATTGGCCCTGCCCCATCCCCTGTAACCTGTCCTCTTCTTTCTGTCTCAATGAGCCCACATATTTCCTTTGTGGTTACCATGGGGCTTGAACTTAACATCCTAAATCTATAAGAATCCTATTTGCATCGGTACTGTGAAGGTTTGAAGCTGTATGGACCCCAGAAAATATGTTCTTAAAGCAAATCCATTCCTGCAAAATCATGTTCTTAAAGTGAATCCATTCGTAAACCTATTTTAAGTAGGGCCTTTTGAGTAGGTTACTTCAGTGAGGCATGGCCCAGGGTGGGTCTTAATCCTCTTCCTGGAATCCTTTATAAGAAAATGAAATTCAGATGAGAGAGAGAAAGCCAAGGAAGAAGCTGAAAGCAATGAAACCCAGAAGGGAAAGGAGAGACCAGCAGACCCTGCCACTTGCCTTGCCATGTGACAGACGAGTCCAGGATGGCCAGCAGCTGGTCTTTAGGGAGAAAGCATCACCTGATGAAGCCTAGATTTAGACATTTTCACAGCATCAGAACTGTACACTTGTAACTAATAACTCCCTATTATAAAAGCCAACCCATTTCTGGTATATTGTTTTCAGCAGCTTTAGAAAACTAAAACACTAACTTAACTTCAATAGTATACACATACTATTTTCCGTCCCATCTCCATGAAGTTCTTGTCACAAATTACATGTTTATACATTACAAGTCCAAAACCACTGATTTATCATGTTTTGTGCATTTACCTTTTAGATCCCACGTGAGGTAAAAAGTGGAGTTACAAATAAAAAATATAATAGTACTGGCATTCATAATTACCAATATGGCTACCTTTACCATAGGTCTTCATTTCTTTAAGCTTCTTTGAACTACTGACTGCCTTCCAGTCTGAAGAACTCCCTTTAGCATTGCTCTTAGGGCCAGTCAATTGGTGATGAAATCCCTCAGCTTTTGTTTAGCAGGGAACGTCTTAAGGTCTCTTTCATTTTTAAAAGTCAATTCTTGGTTGGCACCTTTTTGCTTTCAGCACTCTAAATATGTCATCCACTGCCTTCTTGTCTACATGACTTCTGATGAGAAATCAGCACTTAATCTTACTGAGGCGCCCTTGTAATTCTTTCTTTATCTTTGGCATTCAGTGGTTTGGTCATACCATGGCATGGTCTATATGGGTTGATGCTGTTTGGAGTTCGTTGAGCATCTTGGATGCATATATTCATGGGTGTTTTTTGTTTTTCTTTTTTTTAATTTGGGAAGTTTTCAGCCATTTTCTTTGCATATTCTGTCCCTTCCTCTATTTCTTCTCCTTCCAGACTCCCACAATGAGTGTATTGGTACAAGTGATGGTGTCCCACAGGCGCCTCAGGCTCTGTTCACTCCTCTTTATTCTTTCCTCTTTCTGCTCCTCAGACTGGATGATTTCAATTGTCTTATCTTCAAGTTCACCAATTCTTTCTTCTGCCAGTTCCAATCTTCTGTTGAGTCCCTATAGGGAATTTTTAATTTATGTCACTGTGGTCTTCAATTCTGTTTGATTCCTCTTCATAATTTCCATCTCTCTATTGATATTCTCTTTGTTGTGTTCTCTGAGCAAATTTAGGACTATTTTTAAGAAGTCTTTGTCTGGCATGTCCCAGGTCTGCTCCTCCTCATTGATGGTTTCTACTGCTTCAATCTTCTCCTTTGCCTGGGTCATCAATTCCTGTTTCTTTGTAGGTTTCTTAACCCAGATGCTACAAATGGGTCTTCCTCGGCCTTGCCAGAGATGCTCCAGGCCTCAGCCCGTTTCCTGCTGTGCTGGCCTGAGACGACTCCTGAACACCGGGAGCGGACCGCGAGGGCTGCGTGACGTGGCGTCTGGCCAGGCCTCCCTATCGGCCACGTCCTTGGCCCTTCTCCTTCTGGGGCTGCTCAGCGCCCAGTGCGCCTGAAGGTTCGGGAATGTGCTCAGGAACTTCTGGTCGCCCTGGCCCAGGACCACGTGCCCCATGATGCCAGTTCAACGGAGCTGGGTGCCGCCATGGCCTCCTCACCCCATGGGCCTGAGGGCCGCAGAGGGCCAGGTGGGGGTGTGCCTCTCTCACAGGAGGGCGCGGGGGGCTCTGCCAGGTGCTGCAGGTCCCCATCCTCAGCGGCCCAGGATAAAGATTTTTTAAAAAAGAAATTAGATAAAAGTGGAAAGGAAAAAAAATGCTGCAAAAGACAAGTCATTTTAATTTATTTCTCGTTTTACTCCCTTGTATAAAGACAAAAATATGTGTTTGGCATTAATCCTCAACTTCTGTTCCTCATGTTGATACTTCAGTTGCTATTACAGCTTATGCCAAGAATAATGAAAATCTTTATGCAGAAAAATAAAGAGTGAGAGTGAAAAGGACAATGTGACCTGCAAGGAAAAGGTCTCCCTATTTTAATTAAGGAAGAGCAGAGATTTTTCTTCCTACTTTTCCAACTAGGTTTAAATGTTACCTAACACACCATAACTTTTCAACTCCTAATAGTATTGAGCTAACATTTTGAAGCATTTACTGATGTTCTGAAAATACAGATCTATCCGGAACACAGGGAAAACGAGTTTCCACCCAGGGCAGCGAATCAAGGCCATGCTGGCTGCATTTCATTTCTCCTCCTGTGCCTCCCAGCCCACTCAGCCTGGTTGCTAGGCAACTGTGAAAGTTTGGCCGAATATAGATACTAACAGGTTTAGGTTATATTGAAAAAATAACAGTCTCATGAGCACAGACTTATCCTTCACCTGAAAATTGAGAGGAAGCGAATGATCTTTTCACCTTGGTATTTCAAAGCAAATACACGTAATACATTTTGTTAAGCACCACAGCTCGGAGGGGGGAACAGGTCGTGTTCTCCTTCGGGGCGAGACACTCACCCTTGGCCACCACGATGTGTGACTCTGGGTCTAAAGATGGAATGGGTCTTCCAGGAACGGAAGGCACTGCAAGCTCACGTAAGTGAGATGAAAACGCTTTTATAATTTTTTTTGTTCCAAGACCCTCTCCAGAGAGCACATCGTTTGCTCTTCCTTGTTGGTCTGCTCAGGACAGGTGAGCAGACCAGAGGGTATGTTCCTGGTGCTGCACTGGCCCCGGGCAGAGCCGACACGCGCCCTGATGTTCCCCTCCCCTGCCAGGCTCCCCTCCCTGCTACAGGAACCCTACAGGACCACTGAGAAAGGGGCAGAGCATGAAGCCGTTCGGTGAGCCACCGCCACCTCGAGACTTCAGGCTCTGGTGAAGAGAGGGCCGCGGTGGCATCGGGGACACATGCCACCCAGATGCCAGCTCTTTTTTCCCACGCTCTCAGAAGTCTCTTGTCTCTGTCTGCACTCCCACGTGGCCTTTCGGGAAAGATGGAAACGAAAGAGACTCCCTCTATTCCTTTATGGCAGGGGCAAACCTCCCTCTGCCTCCTTCCCTGGGAATCCTACCCATGAGAGCCCCAGGAAGCTTCAGGTGGAAAGGATACCTGCCTGCAGGTGTGAACCTGACAGGGCACACAAGTCTAGAGAAGTCTGCCCCATGCCTGCCGCCCACTGTAAAGACACCTGCTGCTGCAGCAAGGTGAGGGCCTTGCCAAACGACACAGAACTGCAACTCGGGTTCTGGGGCTGCTAGGACAGTCCACTCAGCAACTTACGTTCTCAAACGGGGGCTGCATTTGATTTCTGGGTCAAGGTGGGGGAACCGATGCTGGCAGTTTTGGAAGTCTGTTAGCAGGCCGCCTCTTCTGCCTGCATAGGCTGCTAGCCTTTTCCTCCCAGCCTTGGCTAGGGCTGCGCAAACGTGGACAGAGTGAACACCCTGGGCCGTTCCATTGGGCCCCTGGAACATCGGCACTCAGCTCCTTCCCTTGCTCCTGTCAGCACTTTCCTCTCTGCTGCTACAGCCACGCTAATGACAGGCAGAAACTTAAGAGCGGAGAACTAGCAGACCACCCCAAGGAAAAAACAACGAAGCTTTGGCTGTGAAAGGACGCTTTTAAGTTTGTGTTCTGGAATGCACGCGTGCCTTGTTTGAAGGAAGCAGGGGCTTGCTCTGCACCCAGCATTTGCCATTTCACCTAAACCCCTTGGCGGGTCCAGGTAAGAGTGCCTTACCCCATGGGTGGCCTCCTGGGCCTAGGAAATCCCATCTTTCTTCTCCAGAGAATTTGGAGTATTCTAGAAGTCATAGTTTTTATAATCAAAGATGCCCACAGATTTTGATTGCATTCTAAACGGTAATCAAAGACATGACACCTAGAATTTTGAAACTTATTGTAAAACGTTAAATGTAATAATATAAATGCAAGCTGACTTTAACAAGGACTACCTGCATCCATTCACATGGTGAGGGCGATACTGATGACCTCTTTTCCTTCTCATGACCTGTGCCTGTAAGACTTACCTGGGGTCTCAGCTTAGAATAAGTGGCAGCAATTAAATTTGAGGGGTGTGGGGCTCCCACTTGTTAGCCAGGCAGCGGGAGAAGAGGCACAAAGGTGGGGTCTCCCTGGAGGTACGGATGCAGCCGGGGCTCGGGAGGTCTCCCTGGAGGTGCGGGCGCAGCCGGGGCTTCGGGGGGTCGAGGCTCCATGGAAGGGGAGGGAACTGGGCCAGCAACGCGGATGGAGCCTGAGATGTGGCCGCTGTCGAGGGCCGGTCAGACATCCAGGCTGGCCCAGGAGGCGGTCCTGGCGGCACGGCCAGGCGGAACCCTTGCCTGGGTGCCCCCACTCGCGGCCTCACCTGCCCCCTGAGCCCCTCCTGCATCCTTAAGACCAGCCCTTACTGCCCCGCCGAGGTGGGTGCCGAGGTGGGTACAGCGAAGGGCTCCTCTGAGGGCTCCTCAGCTCTCCCCACGGCACAGAGCCAGAGCCAGAGCCGCCCGCTGGGGTAGCGACCGCCCTCCACTGGACTCCCCAGCACGAAGCAGGGCCGTCTGGGGAGAGCCCGCCCCTCGCACGCTCCTGCCCACCTTAGCCATCCTCTCAGACCCGGGTCCCTGGAGAGCGAAAGGACGCCGCTAACGCCTGTGGTGCCACAGCAGGCATCGGGGGGCTTCTGGTCGCCCAGGCCTCCGAAGCCCCGCAAAGGGTGAACTTAATTTGGCAGCTTCACGTGAAATCTCTCCCGGAGGAATCCCCCCACCTTTTCTGCAGAGGTAGTGTCCCAGAGCTGGGCAGGGACCCCAGTTCAGCCCTCAGGGCGTTTCTCGGCAAGGAAGGAGCCTCCCATCTCGTGCCAGCTTCTGCCTGCACGGAGGGCCGCCCCCCCCCCTGCTCCCCTTGACGCCGGGCACCGCGGGGGCAGGTGCTCCCCAAGGCCTCGCTGACCTGCCGACCGGCAGCGGTGGGCCTGCAGCAGGCAGGGCGCCACCCCTGCAGACCACAGGCGCGCCTCCCCGGGCACCGCTCCCCTGCACCCGGCACCAGCTCCACGCCGTGGACCGGAACGTGGCATCCAAGGGGATGCAGGACACGACGGCCACCCTCCCCAGGGCGTCACCTGGACGACCCCTCCTCGTCTGGTCGGGATGGTAGTCTCAGGTTTAGATTTTAAGCATTTATCTTTCCTACAGCAGCCTGAGCTCCCATGCTTCACCTTCGCCCAGGCAGAAAGGGGACTAGTCCAGGAGGACATGCCGGGAGAGGCGGGCATGGTCGAGTGCCCCCCGCCCTCCTCAAACACATCCCTCGGCCTCGGGGCCTCACGCCCAAGCCTGGGCAGGGGCATCAGGCCCAGGGGGGGGCCTGACTGGGAGCACCTCCAAGGGAGCTTGGCCTCTCCCCAGCTTTCAGCCCAGGGCTCCCCAAAAACCAGAGAAGCCTCCCAGCAAACAGAAGGAGAGAAATCCCGCCGGCTGAAAGGTCCGCCAGCCTAAGATCGGAGCTCAGAACCACTGGAAAGCGGCCAGGGCGACAGCTGCCTGTACCTCGGGTCCCTGCCACCTTCTCCGGGTGGGGGATTCAGCTGGAAGGGAAACTTCAACTTTATCTAAAGATTTTGATCTGTTGGGGAACGGATGGAAATCTGGATTTAAAGAACATTCTAGAACAGAAGGATTTGTTCTAGACACGTGATGCCCCACGACTTCCCGTCCGTGGTGAGGGAGGCTGAAGGAAAGGAGAACAGGCCCCGATGTTTGAAGGAAGTGGAGGAGCCCTCCTCGCGCCTCCCACCAAGGAAAGAGGAGCGCGAGTTCCAGGAGGGCGCTGTTCCTGCTGACGGGAGCTTGGTCAGGGTACAAGCAGGACCAAGACGAGTCGAGTATCCCAAAGAACATTACTGCCTGGAAGTAAACTAGACGGCCGCAAAACGTGCACCTGAACAAGCCAAGCCAGGGAGGCGACTCTCAGAGCCGCTCGGCTCCAAACGCGTCAGGACAGACACAGGTGTCCAGTGGTGAGGAGGAGTTAGAAAACAAGACTCTTAGCAGGACGAGGGCGAACCACAGGGAAACCAGATGAAGGCTCTGTGCTGCCCCCAGGCCCGGGCGGGCGCCGGCTCCCGTTTCTTCTGGGGCGCCCTCTCTGCCTCAGCAAGGCATCCCAGATGCCACATTTGTAGTCTTCCTAGTAACATCTATTTTATAATATAATCACACAGTTAATCTATTTGCTACAAGCATCTCTATCAGGAAAGAGAGCAAACCCCACCCAAAGTTCTGAGTTATTCTTTCGTCTCTGGCATGCTTTATTATGTGCATGGAGCAACTCATTTATGCTCATTTTCTTAAATAAGTATTAGTTTATGAGACACCATAAAAGGGTAGAAAAGCAGCCAAAGAAGCATACTACACACAAATAATAATTAACATATGAATGACTGCACATTTAGAATGCCAGAGGGTTGTGCACAATTGCTTTGCGCGTTTGAGAATTAAAAGAGAAGCGAGGGGGAAATGCATTTATAGATCATTTCTAGGCAAAATTGTGCAGCTAAGACCAACCTGTTTCTACCTATGTGCAGTCTCCTTATTTTACTAGAAATGGGAATCATGGCCTCTTGAAGAGAAAAAAATGTCACCATTCTGCATTTAGCTGTATTCATATATTGCATTTCTGTGTTTTTTTTGTTTGTATTGTAAAAATTCACATAATAAACAAAGGTTGTGATGAAAAAAATAAGAGCAGCGAGGAAATTTCCACAGCGCCACATCTAAGTGGGTGCATTTATTCTATGTTCCCAGGGCAAAGGAAGTGACAAAGTAGGTCAAGCTGGCATCCGGCAGGCCCTACGGCCTAAGGGTTTGAGGACAGTGTGGCGGGGTCAGGTCTCAAAACAGATACAGGGCGTCTTCTCCAGTCAAAGACTACGCAGAGGCGCCACAGGTTTGCTTAGTCTCAGGCACTAACTGCATCCTCCCAGAAACGCCAGCGGCTAGCAGAAGAGCCAGCCCTGCTCTGTGACTGGATCTTACACCAAAGCCTCCTTTTTCAATACTCCTTGTGATATTATTTTAAAATCCATCCTCCAGACACATCACTGTGATCACTTGTGAAATTGTGTCAATAATTAAAAAAAAAAACAGAACTGCCCTGGGCTTCTCCTCCCCCAAAGGCCGTGCCTGCTGTGAAGAATGAGTGTCCTGATGGCCTCAAAGGGACTCTCCTCTGCTGTCCACCTGGCAGCAAACCCCTTATCTGTGGACGCCTGGAGATTCCCAACAAAACAATGACCAGAGGTCTTTCCGTTCACCCAAGAGCCGGGAGGAAATTCAAAGGCGGCCTGCGTCCAGCGCCCTGCCTCGTCGCCCACCCTTACCCGCTACAGGCCCACTCCCACCTCCCTCCGTGTCTCCTGCCCGATACTGTTTCGTCTTCACTTTTGCGCAGGTAGGTTAGGCCAAGCTACTGGCCCCATGCCCCCCATTCCTGGCCCCTCCGAATTCCTTCCCTGTACTTACTCACCCATCCTGCTTACAGCGTGCTTCTGCCATCTCCCCCCAGTGGAGCGGAACCGCCACCAACAGGGGTCTCCAAGCACCTTAGCCGCCTCGCCTGTCACAGAGAGGCACTCGGCAAACACTGGTCGAGTGACCTGAAAACCCTCACCCCGTCTCGGAGGAACGGGGAGCGCCTGCCGGCCGTTCCGACTCACGGACAGGGAAAAGCTACCAGGCCCCACAGCGACACGGGGTGAGCGTGGGAAAGACACGCGGGCTTCCGAGGCCAGGACCCTGCTCGGCTGCAGTGTCCAGCAGCACGCGGTCACGGCCGTCCCCTGCGCAGAGCGTGCCTAAGGAGGCTGCCAGCCGGTGGGGGCAGCAAGGCAGGGGCCGCTTCGCCGCGGGGCCGAGGGCGGCAGGCGGTGGCTCCCTCTCCTGAGCTCCCGCCCAAGTGGACGTCCCAACGACAGCTGGCCAGGGCCAGCGGCAAGCAGGAACTCAGCACGGCCGCCCAAAGCCGCCACGGCCACCGCCGGCGAGACCCCAACGCTGGCCAGCGTGGACGGCAGCCCTCCACGCCGACGTTCAAAGACAGGGACCTCACGGCAGCAGGCCACTGGCAGCCCCCGTGCCCCCCGGCCGGCGGCCGTGACACTCGCTTCGCTCTGACAAGCCCCGGGGCAGAGGCACCCATAAACCCGATTACACAGCAACGCTTCCAACCTAAGAAAACCCAGCTCTCCTCCCTCGGTTAGAGGGAGAACGTCTAAATTCTTAGCCAACAGCTTGAACTCTTCCAACTATTTTAGCATAATTGGGTCTGAAGGAAATCAAAGCCCAGGGCAGCGCGAGCTTATAAAAAGTCTCGAGTTTGCCGTTGGGGCAGAAATGCCCCATTAGCCCTCATGCCCTGTGGAAGAATTAATCTTTTAGGCGGATTAATCAGATGAGGGACAGCACTTGTACTACTGAAGCTACTCCTCTCCTGGCTGTTTATGGATTATAAGAGGCTGGACATTCACTTCAGCTGCAAGGCTGGGTAGCCCAGGGGCCTGCAAATCGTTTTCCTTGGTTAGCAAAAATAAAGACAAAATAGTATTAACAATGATAATTTCTAAGAAACGTCCATTTTTCTGAAATAATTCTAGGAGTTGCGTTTTAAATTAAGTGCCAAGTCTTGCAGTCAATCACTCAGAAAACAATGTCCATAACAGAAAAACACCATTGCCATTTTCATACAAATGTTGTGCTATTTCATAAAAACGTAGAAAACCTAATTGGTGAATTCTAAATTCAGGTGGTACAAATGATCTCTTGACAGAAAAGATGGGCTTATTTGTTTTTTCCTGAGCTAGCTTAAGGAAGCCATAACGGTGATCTAACAGTGAATTCTGTGACGAGTGTGGCCCTGCTCAGTGTGCCACACTGAGTGCTTACAAAGCTGCTGTCACACACCACTTCACGCGTAGCACTAAATCAGACAGCAAGGAACTTTTCTTAGAGTTTACAGACTCTTCTCCTTTTGAGCTCAATCTGGTATATTTTCTATTTTTGGAAGGAACTACCGTCAAACAATACTGAAGAATCAAATTTGATTGGGATTAACCTGTCGAATGTTTACGCATGTCTATTAGTGGTTGCAGAAACTACTTAGGCATGAATGAGAAAATCTATTGCAACCTTACTGGGGGTGGGGTGGGGAATGAGCGAAGGGATTCTATGAATTCTACCCTAAAAATTGGATTTACTGTCCCCTCAAAGAACTCTACACTGTTTTTACTGAACACAAAGTTCTGGAGTTAAAGACATACTAAAATCATTGCCTTGGCTTTGTATTCGTGTACTTAAAATTTTGCATGTACATGCAAATATGAAGCAACCCCAAAAATGAGAAAGCAAACCTAGAGTCAAATGCCTTGTAATTCACATTTTAGCAAGCACACCACCCCAGCTTTGCCAGAGGATTCCTAACATTTATAAAGTCATGCATGACTGCTTCTCTAAGGCACATGCTCTCTGAAGCTTTCCCAAACACATTTAGGAACACGAAACCACTAGACGTCCTGTTTTCAGACCGCCCGCTTTGGCCTAAAGTACCTGGTTAAGAGGTAGAGAAGGCGCCGTCCACTTACCCAGGAGACAGCTTTGCCCTTTGGGGATTTGGGCATGGCCACCACCAGCTCCAGCACACGGGAACTCCAAGGAAAATATTCCGGAGGTCTCTGCTAGCCACAAGCGTAGAGCTCCCCGGTGGGCCAGGCACAAGGGCCACGAGTGACCAGGACGAGACCTGCCAGAGCGCCCATTTTCCCTCTGGGCCTTCAGACGCGCGCGCCCTCCGGTCAGGCGGCGGCTATCAAGCGGCGGGCGCAGAGGCAGGCGCCTCCGGAGGGTCCTCGGTGCATCCACAAACTCCAGAGAGGCGCGTTCCCTTAAAACGCAGAGCAGCCCTCCCCGGGTGCGCCCCCAGCCTTCACCCCAAGCCAGGAGCCGGAGCCGGAGCCGGGCGGCCGGGCTGGGCCCGCGGCGAAGGCGTCAGTGCGAGCAGCTTGCAGCTCCAGGGCCGCCCCGGGACAGAGAGGACGCCACGCTCGGCTGCCATAAATAATGCAGCTCAGGCACGGCGCACCTGGCCGCCCCTTCTGCGCAGGCTCCCGCCGGGCACCTCGCCCGGCCCACGGCGCACCTGGCACCTGTTGCCGACCGAGCTGCTCGCTCCTAACAACCAGCACCTTTGTTCGCAGGCGAGCGCCTCGGGGGCCCCGGGGAGCTCAGCCGCAGCCAGGGGCAGGGCAGGGGGCTGCCCGGCCGCCCGCGCAGCCTCCTGTCCAGGGAGATTAAGCCCGCGGGGCCGCCGCGGCCAGCTGTCAGGGCGATCAGAGACCCTGCAGACCCCGCGCCTCTCGGCCGTGCCAGAGGCCTGCGGGGGAACAACGGCCCAGGGGCGGTCAGCGCCTCTGGGCCCCACTCCGGGTTGTTTTTGTTCCAAAGCCTGTTTTCCACGTTGGAATCAGGGCACACTTTTCCTTTTCCTCCAGAGTCTCATCCCAGCAGGGATGGAGGAGGTGGAGGCCACCCCCCGGGCCTGGAAGGCACCTGCCTGAGCACCTGTCGTTTGGGGTGAGAAAGCCAAAATCAGCAAAGTGCTCACTACTTAGCAGCAAGCGACCCTGGGCACTTCAAAAAGGAGGAACCTGAGACTAAGGGATGCAGAATTCCTCCTGACAAAGAGCTCTTGGGCCAAAGCCGTGATTTTTAGTCTCTTCTCTTCCTGGAATGAGGTGGCCTCTGGATTTTTTCCCCTTGGATCTTTCTGAATCTACTCCAGAAAAAGTGCTCATTTTTTAAACGACCTCGATTGTCCTCCAGTGTGAAGGGACTTGATGCCAACTAGAATTTTTGAAAATAATGATGGTCCAGGGCTCCTCATAAGACGGCACTTGGGATGACGTGTCTGTGACATGCAGACCAGCTGGGGGGGGTGCTGTGTCCCAGAGAGCGGCCCCACCCGACGGAAACCCCCCAGGGGGCCAGTGTTTTACCAGCTTGATCGTACTCACCCCAGGCAGCATCCTCATGAGTTGATTTTGAATGATTTTGGTAGACGCAGTATTAATCCATTGTGATTAAAAAAAAAGCTGGTATCACAGTTCAAATCACAGATAGGAGCTGAAATTTTAACCAATTCAAAATCAGTGGGAAAAACTAAAAGAGGCATGAAAGTGGGAATAAAGCAGCATTTTAAAACTCACAGCTTTTACTGAGCTAATTGTGGGCATTCGTGTGCTTCTCTGTGTCTGTGTGTGTCTCTAGGTGTGTGTGTCTGTGTGTCTCTAGGTGTGTGTGTCTGTCTGTGTCTCTAGGTGTGTGTGTCTGTGTGTCTCTAGGTGTGCGTGTCTGTGTGTGTCTCTAGGTGTGTGTGTCTGTCTGTGTGCGTCTCTAGGTGTGTGTGTCTGTGTGTCTCTAGGTGTGTGTGTCTGTGTGTGTCTCTAGGTGTGCGTGTCCATGTGCACGTCTGTGTGTGGATCTCAACTGCCCCTTTATGCCTGAAGCGCTTTCAGTGCCCCGCTCAGGACGCCGCTCCTTTTTCTCTCCAGGGACGATGATACGTATGGCTGCTCGATAACTGCTGTTGACTAATTGGTCACAGCCTCATTATGAATTTTAAAAGGCTCTTGGAATATAATTTTCAGTTAAAATGTTCTGTAATGTAATACTATTGAAAATGAATAGGGCATTTTGGAACCTGGTATTTTGACTAAAATATGAGTGCTTGTGGAACATTTAGATTTGTAGTTTTATATTCCAGTTTCCCCCAGATCCAGGGCAAGCCTAGGGCTCTAGAAGGGAGTGGCATATAAGACAGACAAGATCATATAATGCTCCAGACTCGTATTTAAACTCAGGTCCTTCTAGCAGTGCACAGCTTCAAACTACACCCGAACGTTTCTTCCCTTGAATCATAATGGCCGGATGTCAAATCAACAGTTCTTCCTTTCCTTGGCTTTCCAAACACTCTTCACAGGTATTCCAAGCTTCTTTCATTAATTGGCTGTAAAGCCCTGAGATAAAAATGTCAGAATTTATTTTGAAAACTTGAATTTTAAGGTATGTCTGTATTATTTATATATTTGATTTACATTGTAACTTAATTCAGAGGTTATCTGTATATTTCCCAAGCCAGAGATTTTTAACCTGGCATGCTCGGACCCTCAGGAGTCTATGGATAAAATTCAGGAGAGTCATGAACATGGATGAGAAAAAAATTACATCTTTATTTTTAGTGATCTCTGACTGAAATTCAGCATTTCTTTTCACTATGAATATTAGCAACAAGCCATAGTAGTCTTGGCAATACCTGTGATGTCAGCAATCAAAATCTCAGATATTTTCTTATCAGAATGTAATTGCTTCAGATATTTTGGAATATTATGTTCATTCTCTACTTAATGATATGCATGCTGAATCATGTAGGGGAAATCTTCAATTTACTTTGCAATTTATTCTGAAATGCATAAAAACAGTAAGATGCTTTGATGATGGATGGATGGATGGATGGATGGATGGATGGATGGATGGATGGAT
>JAKSZT010000049.1:2208472-2245053 GCA_026826555.1 Tolypeutes matacus | reverse complement strand
CTCTGCCTGTGTCACAGCGGCTGTCTGCCCCCAGCCCGCATCCCCTCTGCCCCCACCGCAGCCCCTCTGCCTGTGTCACAGCGGCTGTCTGCCCCCAGCCCAGTGGACACCGCTTCACGTCTGACCATTTTATGATCGCATCAAGCCAGAGCATGTTTTCTCCTTGCTCTTTTTTGAACAAAGAAGCCCCAAAAGACAGACAACCTAATGGAAAAAGAGGCAAAGAGACTTGAACAGGTGCCTCCCGAAAAAGGCTGTCCAAATGCCCGATACATACACAAAAAGATGCTGACTTCATTAACCGGGGGGACACACACTACGAGCTCCCGGGCACCCATGCACATGGCAGGCTGGCCGCGCCCAGGCACTTCTGGGAGCGCGTTGCCCCGTCCCACGGCTCTGGAGAACCGCTGAGCGGTTCGCCTTGGGCGGCGTGGAGGCTCACCCGCTGGCCGGCCACTTCATTTCTAGACTTAGGTCCAGCAGAAATGCAAACGCAGATCTTCACAAAGTGACAACCACGTTCACAGCAGCCCTATGAGGTCGCCCCAAACCGGGAGCTGCCCACATGCCTGTCGCCAGCGGGAGGGTGTGCAGGTCTGGTACCGGCGCAGCACAGGCCACCCCAGACCCTGAGCATGGGCGAGGCACACGCAGCGTCCTGCGCCCAGCTGGTAAAGGCAGGGATGAGTGACAAGCTGGGCAACAAGGCGTGTGTGAGTTCATGTACAGAAAATCCAGAAACAGGGAGGGTGGAGGGGAGGTGGAAGGCGCGGAGGGGCGGATAAGGGTGCTGAAAACGCTGGGCTCCTGGATTTGGGTGTTGCTTACACATGTCTGTTCACTTGAGAACGTTCACTAAGCTCCACAGTTAGGATTCCCGTACTTCCCTGAAGGAACTATGCTATAACTATGCTACAATTCAATACCAAACGAGTCAGGGCCATGCAAATGTCAACAGTTTAGAATGTGCAGAAATGCGCGCATAGTTTGCCATATTTAAATATCATTTTAAATTAGTCCTATTTATCAGCTGACAGATTTTCATGTCATTTAATAAAATAAAATAGTAAAGCAGTTTAGGTAAAAACAGTAATTACTTCTGAGATGCTAAGCTAGGTTCTGAAACAATGATTGTTTGGCATAAACAAAATAATGAAGACTAGAGCTCAAAAATAAATAATGTCAAAAGAGGCTTCTGAGAAAGAGAGGGGCTGATGCCTAGAGGGGGGCCCCCGCACACCAAAGCACTTGTACGCACGAAGGCAACACTGAAAGTGTCGGGGAGGGGCTGCTGGAGGCGACAGCCCGGGAGGCAAAGAGCTAGAAACGGGCTGTGGCACACGCGCGGGAGCCCACGTGCCTTTCTGTTCTCTGAGAGTCGAGGCTAGAGTAGGAGGAATCCTTAAGAGAGCCGTCACCTGAGAAGAAGGTACGCCAAGCCCTGGAGGCTGGTGGGTGTGGGCCTGACTCCCACATTCTCACCCCCAGCTCTGGCCGGGGTTCGCGCTGGATGAGGCCTGGGTCTCCACTCCTCAAGCGGCCAACACATCGGAGAGGCCAGGGCTGGGCCTCTGCCCTCCTGCGCCCTGGACTGTGCGTGCCACCTGCTGCACCTGCACTGACAGGTAAATGCGCAGCAGGCTCCTGTCCTCCGAGGAAACAGAATGTGCCCCAGGCCTAACATACCTGTCGCTTCACGCTGGGTGGGCCACCTGTAAGCAAAACCGGTCCATCCATTAAACAGTTCAAGAAGAGCCGTGAGCATGGCAGGTGGGTTCTGGGTTAGAGTACCTGAGAGATAAACGTTCTAAGGCGGAGCATGATTCTTTTCCAGTGACCAAGGGGTACAGATCTCTTTTATCATCAAAACATATTTTGTTATATATTTGTGGTTCCTTAACAAAAACACAGGGCAACAAGTTTGAGAAATAGCAGAGGAACCAAAACTTCCTGTCCCTCCAGTGAAGACGCCAATGGATTTACACATTCAGTGTCAGGAAAAGGACAAAAATCAATCAGGTAAGAATTATTGCTTTGAGGGCTACATAATCATAGATTCCTTCTGATTCATTATAGAAGAACAGAAATGCACAAACTTATGACATTCTCAGTATTATTCTATAAAAATACAGATTTTAAACTTTGAATTATTTTATTTTTAATGTAAGATATCTTGATGGGGATAATTTTAAACTCAAAAACTTTTTAACACTTATTGCCAAATCTTGCTAAAAAGCAGTTAATTTTTCTGCTGGAAAAATTGCCTGTCCCTGCAGATGCTGTCTTTAAGAATCTCTGCTTGCTACCTCACAACTGCATTTTTTCCTGAGATGTCAACTGTTGCATCCAAACGGCAAATGGCAGTGAACATACAATTACAAGCCTCTTTAAAACAAAGGGGGATTGTGAGGCTTTTAATTATTTAATGAAAGTGTATATAACTGTTAAGATTTGCTTGAAATGCAGTGAGCCCCTCCCCACCTCCCACCCCCGGGCTCCAACTTTGTCATTTAGATCAGGTCAGATTTTGACCTTGTTTGTCAGGACACATCGCTCACATAGATCTGAGGCCACAGATTTCTTTAGCCTTCTCTTACATACTGATTAGCCTTCTTTGTGGATTTTCCGTGTGCCTCGCAGCAGAGACCTCTGGAGTGGCAAGGCCGCCCGGCACTGCAGTTTGGCCAGCAGAAGCCTGCCTGACCCTCTCGCTTCCCTGGAAACAGAGTGGCCGCAGGGGAGATTAACGTGGCACCTCGGGGAGCCTGCCGGCCAGCACCCTGCACAGCTCCCTTCAATTAGCATCGAATCATTTTAAGTAGCGTGTCTGCCTTCCTTGCAGAATTCAATATTCAGACAGCCATTTTGCCAAACACAGCAGATGTGTGCGATGAAGCCTGTTTCTGTCTTCACTGAACTAGTCGCCGAGGACAAGGCTGTTGTAGAAGCCGCCGCAGATCCTGCAACAGCCAGCGGTCCTCTGCTACTCCTTCCCTGACCCTGTGCAGAAAGGGATTTAATGGTTGCCTGGGGGCTAGCTTTAATTGGACACACTCTGCATTATTCCTCCCTAGAAAAGATTTTTCATGCCATCATTCAAATATGCAAACAGGTCAGCTCTAGGTAAGGCAGAAGAGCCACTGGCCAGAGCTGCTACAGGTCCTGGAGCCCATGGGCTTCCCAAGCCACCCCCTGTAGGTATTTCCAGCCTTAGCAAAGGAACAGGGAAACAGGGAACCGTCTGCGGAAAACCCCTGACTCCGCCAGGCCTGGGGTGTCTGGGGAGCACGGCAGCTCGGTGGACGCTGGCCGGTCCTGGGCACAGGATCCAAGTGTGCGGCGGGGGCCCAAGGCCCCCACACAGCCAAGGGCATCCCGGCGGGGGGACTTACATAGGACACGCGGGCTCGCCTCCGATGCACCAGGCCACAGCACCGCATGGAGAGGGAGCAGGACGCCGTCAGCCCGTCTTCCCATCGCAGCGCCCGGCCATCGCCCCACCTTCCTCGCCCAGGTGAGAGGCTGGGGCCGGCCCTTCCCGGCCTCCTCCGGCAGCTGCTTCAAAGCCCCCCAGCGGTCCCTGCGGGCATGCCCAAACTTTGCTCCCCTTCTTTTCTCTTCCGGCGATGCGAGCTCTTCTTCGGGGAGGTGTCTGTTTACAGCATCTCCCACGCAGCCATGCCTCCCCGCCGCGGGGCTCCCCGCAGTCTCCGCAGCGTCGGCCCAGCCCGCGCCGCCGCCCCCCGCCGCCCCTGCCCCTGCCCCTGCGAGGACGCGGCGGCTCCCGCGCGCTCTGCGCCCCTTCCCGGCCGCGCGCGGGCTGGCTCGGCGGCCCCGCCGCAGCACGGAGGCAGGTCTGACTCGCCGGCCGCCCCCTGAAAAACCGCCGACTCCGGACCCGACCTCCGCCTGGGGTCCTAGGGCCACAGCCCCACCCTCCCACCGCCGCGCGCCGTGGCCTGGGTGCCCCGAGCTCTGCGGGAAGGGCGCCGGGGCCGCCTGACCACCTGCCTCCTCAGCCACTGCAGCTGCGCGGGGCTTCTGCTCCCTGCCAAACCCTCGTTTTCCACGCACAGACAACGTGCAATGAACAAAACTCTGCCGAGCACCTCTCATCAGTGTCAGACCCACTCCATTAGGGAATGCATCCCCTACGACTCGGAGACGAAAAGCTAAGTAAGGCTCTCCCCAAGCAGATGTGAGGCGTGAAGCCTCCCTGCAAGCCAAGAGGGGGTCTGAGCCCCTTCCCTTCCTCTCTGCAGCCACCGCAGACACTGGCCAGAGCCCCTTCCTCTCCTCTCTGCAGCCACCCCAGAGACTGGCCAGCGCCCCTTCCTCTCCTCTCTGCAGCCACCCCAGAGACTGGCCAGCGCCCCTTCCTCTCCTCTCTACAGCCACTCCAGACTGGCCAGAGCCCCTTCCTCTCCTCTCTACAGCCACTCGAGACTGGCCAGAGCCCCTTCCTCTCCTCTCTGCAGCCACTCGAGACTGGCCAGCGCCCCTTCCTCTCCTCTCTGCAGCCACCCCAGAGACTGCCCAGCGCCCCTTCCTCTCCTCTCTGCAGCCACTCGAGACTGCCCAGCGCCCCTTCCTCTCTCTGCAGCCACCCCAGAGACTGGTCAGGGCCCGTTCTTCCAGGGTCCTGCATCCCACCGGCAGGGCGCCCTATGGAGGCGTCTGGGGATGAACGGATTAAGTGGAATGCTCTCATCTGTTCTAATAAGCAGCGACCCCTTTGGGGGGTACCTGTGACCAAGTCACTCATCTACCACTGTCACACAGTAAATAAGCCATTAACCATTTCATGTCAGGACCAAAGCAGGCACCATCAGTTGAAGCTGCCCCCAGCATGCTCTGTGACCCAAGGGAAATGAGAGCTTATTAATTCTCAATGCTGGACCAATATTTTTAAAACCTAAGATTTAAAGTAACAATTCTACATGATTATTCATAGACCAGGAGACTGATAAAAACCCTGTCTTAGTTCAATCTTCTTATTTGATAGGTAAAGTAATTGAGGCCCCAAATGGTTAAGTGTTTGCCATCAGTCATATAAGTAACAGTAATTTATACAATGTAAAGCAATAGTCTGTGAAAATTCCATAACTTTATCATTTACTAGTTAACCCTGCAGGCAAACAAAGCTCCAAAAGAGAAACAAAAAACAAAAATAGAAAATAAGGTAACTGTTATGATTAAATCAGCAATCTATAATGAAAACAAAACCCCCCAATTCCATGACAAGTTGAACTATGAAGTTAGAATCACAGAAAAAGCAACATTTTCTAGACCATTCAAATATATATTTCTAGTAGGTTGTATTTCAATTTGACTTTTTAATGAAACTTGCATGGGAAACATAGCAAGTAACATAGGAAAACATATTCCAATCTGACCTTTTTCTTAAGGATCTTTAATCACCTCTATACCTCACATTTACTAGAATAACCAAAGAGAAATGAAGAATGAAAATTAATTTGCACAGAGTTCCCATATACCTCCCTCACATGGGAACTCTATTCTCTGCATGATTTTTCTGTAAACCTACAACTTCTATCATAAAAAAATGAGAAAAAATAATTCGAAGTTGGAATAAGATGAAAACACTGGGAAATGATCTCTTCTGTGATTCTGAGTTTGACTTGGAATTGTATCCCTATCATATCATTACCCATGGAGGGGGCGGATTCCCCAATCCCCACCCACCCACAGACCATTCAAGAATGCTTGAAAGAGTGTCAAGCACTAACTGGTTTGATTGGAGAACATCTACCTCCCACCTTCTATTTGCTGGACATGGGGCTGGATGCTGAGGGTGTGGCCTGAGGAAAGCACGGTCTATCCAAACTAAAGCCTGCAGATGCTCAGATGCAACAGAGGACAGGGAGCATCGCCTGAGCCTGGGATGCAGAGGAGGATGGGGAGCACCATGGAAGCAGGGCAGACACAGAGGAGGGAAGGGAGCATGGCCTGAGCCCCAGGTATGCAGAGGAGGGCAGGGAGCACTACCTGAGCCTGGGAATGCAGAGAGGACAGGGAGCACCACCTGAGCATGGGGATGCAGAGGGGACAGGGAGCACCATCTGAGCCTGGGGATGCAGAGGGGACAGGGAGCACTGCCTGAGCCTGGGGATGTAGAAGAGGACGAAGAGCATCGCCTAAGCCTGGAGATGCAGAAGGACAAGGAGCACCACCTGAGCTTGCGGGATATAGAGGACAAACTTCTCGCCTGGGAAGGATTTTCAAGGAGGGCGTCTCCAGGGCTGGCTGGGGGCTTGGGTGGGATGGCATCGGAGAAAGAAAAGAAAGCATGCCCGCAGTGGGGCAGCACCCACACGGGCAGAGAAGGATGCTTGCGGGGCATGCTGTGCTCTGGAGACTGTCCACGCAGGCACGTGCGTGGAGTGACATCCATGGTACCCCAGAAAGCCCCTGTCTAGCCGAGCACGTGCCGAGCACTGGGCGGTGGCCTGCACCACACGTGGGACAGAGACGCCTCGTCTACCTCTCGCCACAGTGACCCCACCTCGACTGCAGCCACGTGGTCGCTCCCAGGTCCCGGCCTCCCATACGATGGGGCCTGCCCACGTGACCGGGGCGGGCCAACGGGACCCTAGCGGAAATGACGCGACCCACCTGCGGCCGCTCAAGGGCGTTTCCGGTCCCCTCGGCCTGCATGTGGATGCAGGGCTCCGCGGCCCGTGGAGGCGGCTGGACGACAGGGAGCTGGGCCGCAGGCGGAAGGACCTGCCCGCCTCAGCGAGTCGCTCAGGGGCTTCTGGGGTGGACCGTGAATTCACAGGGCCCGGGGCGGCGGAGGTGGGCCCGGCCTGGGCCCGACCGGAAATACCCTCAGGACTCCGCAGAGCACTTCCGGGTGGGGCCTGCGCAATTACCAGGCCTTCAAATACAAGCATAGGTTGTTTCATTTAGAAAGACGGGGAAAGGACCAAAAAAAAAAAAAAAAAGACGGAAAAAGATACATCTCCAGACTATTTGGTTTTAAAAACTGGCCCCTATTCCAAGACCAGTGAGAAATTTGAGCCTTTTGGGTTTCTGTAGTTGTCTGTAATAAATGTTTATCTGTTAAAAAAAAATTAGACAAAAAAGTCACTCAAACTAGCAGTTTGATTCATGTAGCTAAAGCACAGACCCAATGTAGTGCTAAATTAGCTATTTTCTTAAAATACAAGCTCTGTCAACATTAAAATATAAAAAGGGGACAGCAAGAGATAGAATGACAAAAGAAACATGTTAAAAATAATTGTAAATATATGGAGATGATACTAATGCCAGGTATTTTTAAAAATCAAGGAGATTTATTTCTGGGCAGTTCCCTAAAGTCTGAGAATTGGTTTATTTACTATTTCCTTTCTATATTACTATTAGTTAGGAGTGATAAAGTCCACAGTGTATGTTGAACATTGGATGAAGTGCTTGCTTTGAGACGGAAACTCTTTAAAAACGAAGAAGAAAGCCAGATCTTGGGAAGCCCCAAAATGGCACTGAATGTGGTTTTTCAGCCCACAGCTGAAGCTCTTTCTGTGGCCCTGGTTTCAGGGAAGAAGTGTCCCTCCCCCATACACTCACTGTACTCTTCTGTCATAGGACGTTGGCAACCACTCAGAGCCCAGGGCTCACAAGTACCTTTGTGTTCACTAATTTAGACCACCTGTCTGTCCATCTGTTCAGTCAGCTATCAACTGAATGCTACTCCTCATGTGTCTGCTCGGCCCTGATCATAAAAGGACAAATAAAATATCCATGGACCTTGACTTCAGGGAGCTTAAAGTCCAGGGGCAAGACAGAGCGAATCAGATAAGCAGACAAATGTGTGACAGACTGGTTCTTTGGAAGAAAGTTCAGATAACTGTGAAAATATATAGCAGAAGGACATGTCCTACAATTAGGGGCATCAGGAAAGGCTCCCCCAGGAAGTGGGATCTGAGTCCAGATCTGAAGGGAGAGAAGAAATTGACCAGTGAAGGGGGATGGAGCAGGGAGAGGGACAGGGGACCACTCCTGACGGAGAGACATGCCCTTCATCAAGGGCTTTGTGGTGGAAGAGAGGATGCCAGGTTCTGGCAACTGGAAGACAAAGTAACAGAGTAGGGGCACAGGATAAGGCCAGAGAGCAGTGAGGACCATGCCACGGACCCCATCAGTGTAGTCCAGGGGCATGATCAGGCCTGGGTATTTTAAAATTTACCTTGGCAGTGGAGTTGAAGGTAGATTGGAAGATGGCCAGAGAGGAGGCAGCAAGGCCAGCTAGGCAGCTGCAGTAATTATCCGGGGAAAGGATGATGATAACTTGTATTAAGGTTGTGGAGGTGGAAGGTAAGAGATGTGGGTGAATCTACAAGATATTTAAGAAATAAAATTTGATAAGTGCACTTGCAGGAAACAGAAAAAGCAGCAAAATTCTCTCGATTCTGGATCTTTTCCTGAAGCACAGTCCCTGATGAATCTTTACTTTCATGTCATGTCCAGTTTGCTTCTTTCCTTGCTCTGATCCTCACTTCTCTCCTCTAGGGCCCTCAACAGAATCTGTCTGGTTGCTTACATCTGTACTTCTGCCACCCCCAAGCACTACTTCCATATTATTCCAGCCTCTACATCACAAAGCTTCCCTCTTTCTCTAGTTCCGTTTTAGTTCTCACCAAGGTATCTGGGTTCCTGTTTGATCTACTGGGTTTTATTTTCAGACCTACAGTCAAGCATTTCTTCTCGGGAATGAGAATGGCACTAGATATTTATTCTCCACCTACATATATCATGCAGCAGAAGGGAAGAAAAAAACTGCAGGCCGCAGAATGCATGCAACTGGGGGACAAGAAGTCATACTTCCAAAATGAATAGGAATCATGGAATGTATACTGGCCCTCAGTGATAAGTTTAAAACACATTTCATGTTATAGATTTAGTCCATGCTAATCAAGGCATGAGAAAGCCATGGAACCCTAAAAAATCTCAGATTCCTCAGAGCCCAGTCATATTGAAAGACTCACAATCCAGCAAATAGAAGTAATTTGAGATAGAAATTAATTGTGTATCTCATAAAGAACATAACAAGGAATCCTTTAACCCATAGCCACCCTTCTCCCCATCCCTTACCCCTCTTCCAGTTCTCTTGCACCTCAGAGGTGCTTGACAGCCCCATCACCCACCTTCCAACACAACTAAACATCGAAAAACAACTCTCTTAGGCACGGGGCTTCCTGACTCTCCCTCTGTCCCTCAGCCCCTGTCCCCCATCTTTTTACGGGGTTGAGTCACCTAATCCCCATGGACTTTTTATTCTTTTTAAATTTCCCCCTTTCACTGATGACTCCGATTCCAAACACAGCAAGCCAGCAAACAGAACTTTCCCCTTTGTCCTGCATCTCTAGCCCTCTCTCTATCCCCACTTCAGGTTTTGCAGTGTAGAGAGGCTGGCAATGGCAGAGCAGTTATTAGTGGCTGGGAACCTATGAGTAGGTGAGGATAAAACCCTCTTTATTATGGGAAGTCAAGAAAGGAGAGGAGAAGGCCCAAGAACACTCACTCGTATGTTAGAATTCTCCCTGCCACCCTGGTTTTCCAAAGCATACATTTGATCAGTTCCTTGTGTTCACCATACTGTAAGGAAGTGCAACATGTACAGAGGAAGGAAGCCTCAGCCCCGTGGGTGGAAAAAGGCAAGGCACGCTCTTCGTAAGGTAGTGTTTCATGTCTCCATGTGTGACAGTGACAGCGGAACATGCGGCACAGCAGCGGTTTTGATTTCCTGTTTGTTTGGAAAGACCAAGTTGCAATGAAGTATTCCCAATAGACTGGAACTGTGTGGCATTCTACGACTCATATATAATTTAATTACAATCCTTACTTGTGCAAAAGACCAGCATCCCCCGTACCACTATCTGACAAACCCTATTAGTCAATTCATTTCCCAAACTGACACTTTGGGGAGTGGATGTAGCTCAGTTGTTGAACACCTGCTTCCCATATATGAGGTCCTGGGTTCAATCCCAGTACCTCCTAAAAAAAAAATTTTGACACTTTGCAACGTTTTAAAAATCCACAGGCTCAAGTAGGGCAGGTAAAGAATACCAGCTGACAAGCACTAAGTCCCAGGTGCTACGCTAGACCCTTGACACAGGTGGCCCTTTGATTCTCCTGAGCTCTCAGTGAGGGGGTCCTGCTGTTATCCCCACTTCATAAATGAGGGAACTGAGGCAGAGGGAAGTTGAGTAGTGCCCCAGGAATGGCAGAGCCATGATTTCTCCTCAGGACTCTGGCCCCTGCATGGTCTTCAGCACCTCACTCTGCGTTCTATGAAAGGTAAGAAGTGATTTGTAAACCCACCCTGGGGGATCCATAATTGTTAATTAAATAACTAAGCTGGTCATTCAGCAGCCGCTCTCCCACCCTGAGCCAGAGCTAGCCTGCCTGGTGGTGGCTCCCCTTCGCCTCCCTCCCCAAATCACTCTTATCTTTATGCAAGACATTCTCACCCCTCAATTTTCTCCCTTTCTCTTTCTGCAAAGTCTGAAATACTGTCAACTAGAAAATTCATGTTATGTAACAAGTATCTTATAAAAATCCAAACATCTCTGTGCTATAGAAGCTCTAAGTCATTTATACACATTAAATTAATAAAAAATGCACTTATCTATCTCTTTTTATTTATTTATCTACCCCCACCTTGTTTCAGGAATCCTTTAAAGCAATTTACCAGAATAAAGTACAAAGTAACATTTTAAGTAGCATGAAATAAAATAAGGATTAAAAGAAAAAAAGAATAGGGGAGTGGATATACCTAGGCGGCTGGATGCCTTCTTTCCATGTACAAGGTCCTGGGTTCATTTCCTAGTACTTCCTAAAAAAGACAGAAAAGAGGCTTCACTGCATCCCGTAATAATCGATAGGCTTCCTAAGTGGAGCCATGGAATTGGCTCTAGCGTTCTAGCAGGCAACTCAAAAAGGGAAACTTGGTCAGTTACATAATTTACTGTCCCTGTGCTTAAAATAAACCAGGAGTACAGAAGAACATCTCCGCTTGGCACCAACAGACACTGAGTTCTATTGGAGGACCCTGTGAAAAGGAACACTGTGTAAAGCAATAAGCAGCCCTGCAGACAGCATCCTACGGTAAATGCCACAATGGGTTCTCAAAAGAAAAACGTTCCTTAGACTGACCTTCCTGTAAGCGGAAAGTCTCACACCATAGCAACATTCAATAAAATAACCTCTGGGCCGTGAGAGGGTGGAGTGGACAAGATGCCTCACTCCTGACAGAGCTGCCCTGACCCAAGAGTACTGACGCCCACAGCAGTGACAGGAAGAGCTAGCACTGAAGCAGACACGGAGAAGCACTTCTCAGCACTGGATCCTCTAGCCCTCATGACAGCGACCAAGAAGGTACTGTTATCCCCGAGTTACCGCCAAGGAAACAGAACAAGTTAAACAACTTGTTCAAGGCCACAGGACTACGAAGCAGCCCACAATCCTAGTGTGTTTAGGATTTGAACACAGATCTTTTGGATTCCAAAGCACAGGTTCCCCACCACTCTGCCCCCAGAATTTTAGCCAGTGAATAGACTCTGGGTCCTTCAAATGATCCCCTGAAGGCTGCTTCTCATTGATGAGCTTCTGATAAATATGGGATGGCAGTGACCTTACAACTGAGTCCGTGGAGCTTGTTCAGTGCGGATCCATATGGTTTACCAATTGCTGAACGGGAGAGACAATGGACGATGAGAACACTTCAGAGAAGGCCACCCACACACCACTGTGCAGTTGTAGTTAAAGCAGTTTGCTTCTCCAGACACCTAACTACCATTGAGAAATTTCAGAGAATGGAAGACATCATTGGGAAGAAGACAAAGTAGGTAGCTTTGACTCAAGGATACTCAGTGAGAACAGACCTGGGAGGGAGTTGAAACTTAAGGCTGTATGGTAATGGACCTCTGAGGGCATCTTACCAATGCTGTGATGGGGAGATGGAAGTGATCAAAACCAATGATAAACCAAAAAACAAGTGGCCTCGGTTGTGGTTCTACATGAGGCTCCTACAAATGGTGATAAGTGTCTGGTTATTGTAGATCTATAGTATGCTCAAAGGTAAAAGAGTTTTTTCTATAATCATTGCTTGCTGAAGTGCTCTCCACATTTAGAATATACAACTTCAGACGGGATGACATAAACTGAGGTTAGAGACTAGTAGTGCAACCACTGACCTGAGAGGACAAGGTAAACTAGAGTGATGCATAAAATAGTCAAGCACTAACTTGCCTGGTGGCTAGTCACTAAATTAGTCAAATTTCAGCCACCAAGAAGACTGCCTTTGGAGGATTAGACAGAGGCAGGAGCTGAAAAAGGACAGCACAGTGTATGCAGGTAGGTATGTGTGCATATATGTGTATACATACATGTATGTACCATAGGAGAAATGGCATTACATTAAAATGACTAAACCTCTATATCAGGATAGATGCTCAAACTCAGCAAATGATGTAAAAGAAAGTAGATGCCTATCACAGGCATTAATGTCACCTTGGGTTTATTTTATATTTTATAGTGTTAGTAGACATTTTTTGTTTACTTTATCAAAGAAAAGCATGTATTAGTCTCTTTATGCTAATATAAAACTGAGGGTTTTCAGATTAATTATGTTAGAAGATGAAAGGACTGACTTGGCAGACCCCACTCAATTCAGCAGGTTCTTGGGGACCTATTGTGTACTAGACATCTAATGGGTGTTAGCCAAGGACTAGCCAAGGGGGTGGCAGAGACCTTGTACACAGTCACTTGAACAAGCCTTTAGACAATTCCACACCATCCAAACATTTCCACTTAAGAATAAGCAAGAAAATATTCTTTAGAGTCAAATTTTGTGTAGACTCTGTAAGAATCTGTTGAGACATTCCCAGAAATGTTCTCCCAGACTGCTCTACTCCATACTGCATTTCTGTTTTCTACTAAACTCAAGTCTGAAAACAAACCATCTTTTCTATGGCTGGGTCCTTTTCAAATTATGCTCTTAGCACACATGAAATTGGGGGGAAGGATTAGGGAAGAAATGCAAAGCTGATTAAAATGTTGAAGAATAAGGCCTGGGGGAGAGAGAAAATAAATTGGGGTTAACATCCTAAGCTAAGACTTAATTCCTGTCTTGAATTGTTTGCTGAACAGATAAGAATTGGTTAAATTTTCCATTCCTTCAGCAAACATCTCCTGAGCACCTTCTATGGATCAAGCCAAGTTTCAGTCACCGGAGATAGAGCTGTGAACAACTCAGGATCTCTGCTACCATGGAACTTGCTTGCCATGGAGAGGGCAGACAAGAGAAACATGGATACAAAATAAAAGTCAACATGCAATGAGGGAAAATACAGCAGAACAAGCAGATAAAGGGGGATGGGTGTGGTGGTTTGAAGCTGTAGGTACCCCAGAAAAACCTGTTCTCAAATGCAATCCATTCCTGTGGGTGTGAACTCTCGTAAGCAGGACCTTTGATGAGGTTTCTTTAGTTAAGGTGCAGCCCAGCTGAATCAGGATGGATCTCAATCCTATTACTGAAGGCCTTATGGGAAGGCCACAGAGAGAGGAAGCCAGAGGGAGCTGCCAGAAGCTGGAACTCAGTGGAACCTGGAGGAGGAGAGAGAAGCCAGGAGAGGCTGCCATGTGCTTGACATGTGATGGAGGAGCCAAGGACCAAGCACTGTTGGCAGCCGACCCCAGAATGCCAGTCTTAGGAAGAAAGTATTGCCTTGGTGTTGTTTTGATTTTGGACTTCTCCTAGCCTCAAACTGCGAACCAATAAATTCCTGTTGTTTACGCCAACCCATTGCATGGTAATTGCTCTGGTAGCCCAGAAATTAAGAGAATGGGTAAGGAAGAGTAAGTTTCCATTGTATAGAAGGTGGTTAGCGAATGACACTGGGAAAGATGAGCTTTGGGCAGAGTGGTGAGGGAGTAAGACATGTAGCCAACCAGCGGGGAAGGAAGGTCCAGGTGAATGCCCTGCGGAGGAAATGAACTTGCCCTCGGGAGACAGCAAGAAGGCACCGGGCTGGGCCCGTTAGGGGGTGGCCAGGGCCCTGGTCATTTAGGCTGTCAGGCCACTGCCGGGGCTCTGGGTGTTATTCTGACACTGAAGGGATGCCAGGGTGTGAATTATGTTTTAGGAGCAGAGACCACAGGGGCTGGTGGGGAGGCAGGTCATTTCTGAGACTGCTGCCGGAGCAGGGAAGAGAAGAGGGCTCTTCCTCTTCTCTTAAAGCATTAAGGGGGGAAATCTTGAGAAGGGACAGGATTCTGGATCTATTTTAAGTGTAGAGGTGACAGAATTGACTTGTAGATTGATGTGGGGTTGGAGAGAGAGAGAATTCAGGGGTGAGCACAATTGGGGTAGTGAGGCTGCGTGGCTGTGGGAGGGTGGCTCCATTAACGAAGAAGAAGGCTTCGGGAGAGCAGGCTTGGAGAAGAAACCAAAAACGTTTTTGGGAGATAAAAATTTTGAGAGGTCTACGGGACACCCATGTGGAGAAGTCAAATAGGCAACGAGGCATGCGAGTCCAGACTTCAGAAGAGGCTTTAGCTGGGCCGTAAACTTGGAGGTGTGTCTGTAAGCCACAAGCAGGAATGAGAGCCCCGGGGAAGTAAGGCCAGGGAGGTCTGAAAGCAGATTCCTGGGGCCTTTCTCCACAGAGAGGTCGGAAGAGGAAGATCCAGCAAACGAGTGGCCAGGGAAGTGAGGGGAAGCCTAGACGGGTGTGGAGAGAGGAGGGGGTTCCCGGGGCACCGCCAACAGGAGGCCAGGGAAGATGGAGACCAGAAGCCTTCCTCGGGCCTGGTAGGGCAGATGCCACTGAGCGTGACCAGGTGCATCCGGGGGGCGCGGGGGGCGGGGCGGGAGCAGAGGTCTGGACTGAGCTCCGTGAAGAGTCAGAGGGGCATGACCCCAGACAGTGAGCAGAGGCTCCTGTTCCAGGGGCGTTTCCCCTAGAGGAGAACAGAAGTGGAAATACAGGTGCAGGAAGATGTGGGAATAAGCAATTTTTCTCCCAAAGAGTGCTAAGTAGAGGGAAGAAAAGATGCTTCACGAGAGAGGGTGGGC
This sequence comes from Tolypeutes matacus, assembly GCA_026826555.1. Lineage (NCBI taxonomy): Eukaryota > Metazoa > Chordata > Mammalia > Cingulata > Chlamyphoridae > Tolypeutes > Tolypeutes matacus. The sequence continues at coordinate 2,229,950 of JAKSZT010000049.1, read as the reverse complement.
AAATACGGGCGTGAAGTTCATGGCCGGGCTGGAGGGGCTGGGCACGGTGTGCAGGCAGGTCGTGGCCGAGCTGCGTCCTTATCTTAGTTGGTTCACCTATTGCAATAGGACGGAAGAGGAAGGATTTGGGAGCTGGTGGGCAGACCTAATTGGAAGAGGAAGAGGTAGAAGGTTCCTTTGCAGAGTTGCTATTTTCTCAGATGAAATTAGAAGAAAGGTCATTGAGGGCAAGGAGGTGGGAGAAAGTGTTGGAGATTTGAGGACAAAGAAGAGGAGCCCTCCCAGAAGTGTCCAGCGGCTGGACCAGGGAGATGCAGGAGGATGCCAGGCAGTGCAGGGGCCACGGCATCTGTGAAGTGAGCCAGTCCCCATAGTTGAAGTTTTTTTTCCCTACCATGTTTCATTGCTCAAGTTCAAGGGCAGGGTGAATGAGAGGCAGATTTAGCCTGTTTTGGGATTTTCCAGGGGTAGTAGACAGAAAGAGGGAGAAGTAGAGTCAGGAACAAATGTGTGGACCATGGAACCTAAACTGTAGGGAGGAGAGGAGGACACGGGGGTGGAGGTGGGGCTGGACTATGAAAAGATGGTGGCTTCAAAGTCAGATTTCAGGGAAGTGGATGTGGCTCAAGTGATTGGGCTCCTGTCTACCATACAGGAGGTCCAGAGTTTGATTCCCAGGGCCTCCTGGTGAAGACAAGCTGACCCGAGTGAAGAGCTGGCCTGCGCAGCGAGCTGGCCCACACAGAAGAGCTGGTGCAGCAAGATGATGCAACAAATAGAGACACAGAGGAGAGACAATAAGAGACGCAGCAGACCAGGGAGCTGAGGTGGTGCAAGAGATTGAGCGCCTCTCTCCACTCCATAAGGTCCCAGGATCCGTTCCCAGGGCTGCCTAAAGAGAAGACAAGCAGACACAGAAGAACACACAGTGAACGGACACAGAGTGCAGACAGGGAGCGCAAAAACAATGGGGGGAGGGAGGGAATAATAAACCTTTTTTTAAAAAAAAGAATGATTGGGTTATTTTTTTTTTAAAGTAAGATTACAGAACAGAATGGCCTGGCAAATTCTCGGAGAGTGAAAGCAGACGTATGGAAGAGATCATGGACATCCTTTTCTAAGATGACGGCACAAGTTCACTTTCTCTGATCCCACACGCGCTATGCTGGAACCAGGTGGCAAAGGAGCGGCGGGGTCACCGCTTGTCCTTCCCCGTCTGCGGAGGTGACAAGTGCACAGGAAGAGTGTCCACGTTTCAGAGGACCTGGGGGAGAGCAGCCTGGTCAGGGATAAGGAACAGTGCACTTGCCCCATTGGTTTTTATCGTCAGGCTACAGAAGTATTTTATTCTCATTTAGGAAACAGTAACCAAAGGTGAAAACACTGAGCTATACATTTTCCTTTTTGAGGCTCCAACTCATTATGTTTGATACAAACATTGTTCCTCCTTCAACAAGAACAGTCTATTTGGGTGCCACATCACCTTAATTGGGACTTTTCTGAATTCCAAAGCTTCCGTTTATATGTAGGCCATTTCAGAGTGATCCTGTTTCTCTCCCTTAGCAGATTATTTTGGAGAGCACTTAGATGTGCCTAAAATCCTGGTAGTTTTCAGTGTGATGGAAAGTCTTTGTCAGTCTGAACACAACGTCCTTGACGAGCTTCTGTGTCCCAACACTTCCTCTGCTGAAGTGTGTGATCCAAGAAGAGTTGAGGCATTTCCTTTTTCAGCTTAGACTGGGATGGAGAAACAAAAATATGCTTGAAGGTTCCTTCCTTTAGTGAGAGTTGGTCTTAGTTGGAGAAGACGAAGTAGGGAAAGCAATGTAAATTTTCTTTAAAGAAATAGAGAACTATGAGTTTACTGCCCCCCTTTAAAATTCTGAGGTTATAATAACTATAATAGTTCCTAACATTTACGGCTTGCTTACTATGTGCTCAGCACTTTACATTTTTCCTCTTGATCTTCACCACAACCCTGTAAGCTAACGTTTTTACACCCGTTTACTGCACAGGCGGCAGAGGAAGGCGCCCAGGGCCTCCCTGCTGGGGTTGAACAGAGTGGGTGGGCTAACGCTTGGGGCTTCTCCGTCAGGGACCCAGGGACCCTGCGGTGACTGGCCAGAGCTGTTCCCCTGATGTGGGCTCCAGGAATGGGGCGGCCAACAGCCCTTTCTGGACACCTGCTCCTGGTGCTACAGTGACTCCTGTCCTTCCGCCTCCACACCTCAACCCACCCAGCCCTGCGTGTAGACAGCTGTCAGACTCCAGATAAAGACGACAGCTGTGCGCGACGGAAGCGAGGGCAGGGAACCGGAAACCAACTGTCTCGTATGGGAGAGATCCCCTCCAACCTCACAGTCACCCCTCCCCAGGAGCCTGCATTTCTCCCACATTAGAATTCCAGGTACGAGCCCCTCCCCTCACACCTGTGCCCACCCCGATTCTGCATCTCTCCTAGCTGGAATTCCACATCCAAACACCTCCATCCTCACACAGATGCCCACAGATTTCTGCATCTGTCTTAGGTTAGAATCTGACACTAGAACTATTCTAGCTTCGCACCTTCCCCCCAGGACTCTGCGTCTCTCATATGAGAATTCCACGTAGGAGCCCCTCCAGCCTCGCACCTTCTCCCCCCCCTCAGGATTCTGCATCTCTCTCTTATTAGAATTCCTCACAGGAAGCTCTCCAGCTTTGCACACACACATACACACACCCCAGCCCCCGGATTCTGCATCTCTTATTAGATTTTGGTGCTTCAGCCCCAAGTACACCTTGCTGGGGAGGACCAGGCCTAGGAAAAGCTGATGGAAAAGCTGACTTTCTCGCTTCTTGGCACAGAGGTAATTGCATGGCTAAAGGCAAAATGTGTCTTGTATTATTTTTGGCAAAAATAAACTCTGCACACAGGCAACAGCTCTGCAGTGTTGCCCGGGGGCTCCAGTGCCACACCTGAGCAGCGCTGCCCTGGAGCCTGGCTCAGCTTGCTGGGGCTGCCACAACAAGGCACCACAACCCGCGGCTCCCGACAACACAGCCGCACGCTCCCAGTTCCGGAGGCCAGGAGCCAAAATCCAGGTGTGGCCAGGGCCGCCCTCGGAGGCTGCGCCCTGGCTCCGGGCCTCCCTCCACGCCGGCAGCCAGCTCCGCGGCCCCTGCCTCCGGCCCTCAGGCCTTCTCTGCTCCGCTTTTGCCGAGCTGCCACCCCTGACACGGCTCAGGCCCTAGCAGGGACTCAGGAAGGCTGCCCAGGAACGTGAAGACAGCAGAGGGAACCACAGCTCCCAGGCAGGCGCCGCGGTGCACTGGGCGTGTCTCTGCTCCAGGCAAGCAGCAGCAGCACGTTCACCAGGTGACCGGATCACTTTATGTTTTGAGATCGTGTTGCGTGTCAGTAAAAGTCCTATGCTTCAGGGACCCCCCACTCCCTGACATGGGATTTGGGAAACAGTTCAGTAATTCTAAATTTACTTTTTAAGTGGTTTTTGTTCAAAGGTACACTTTTGACATCTGAAATTCATTCAGAATTCAGTGATCTTAATATATATAAACCACACCAAAGAAACCAGGCCTCTGATGGGATGTTCGAGCGCCCTGATGACCCTTCTGATGTGGCAGAGTTGTGGCCAAGGCCGCTGCTGCATCTGGAGACGTCTGTGCCCCTCCCGACTGGGGCCCCTGGGGGCGGGAGGGAGCCCAGCTGGCAGGCGTCCGACTGTCCAGGGCAGCGCAGAGCCACCTCTCCGCAGCCCGGCTCCGTTCCCGCGCCAGGGTCAGGGTGGCCCTGCCTTTTTAATCCAAACTGCCCGCTCACAAGCCCTAGCTATCCAGGTCTCAGCAGGAACTTCGTGTTTATTCTTCATCTTATTTAATGCAACAGCGAGTCTAGACTGCTGTTGAAATCTAGGGGTTTTGTGTCTTTGTAATAGTGCAAGGTTCCAAAATAGTTTCTTTTCATATCTACTGGGGTGTTTGATAAATTTGTTTTATTTTATCGAAAATACAATAAAGCGATTTTGATAATTTAGGAAAAGCGTTAGTCTTTATCTCAGTATGTGAATTCACCAGCTAAGCTGGACAGATGCCCCTTGTGACAGCTACAAGAGGAGGCTGCCAGTTGCTAAACACAATACTGCTCCGTGTTCTTGTGATGTGTCAGGGCACACCCGCTGCACCCCCACCCCCAGAGACCCCTCCCCACAACAGGGGGCCACTGTAGACGTCACCCCCCCACTGACCCACGGAGACCCCGCTGCCTTCTAGTTAAGCAAACGGCACAAACAGGTCCCTGCCTGCCCCGCTACCCTTACATCCTCCTATTTCTGAAACATTTTACTTTTTTAAGATGATGTTGTTTGACTATGAAAAATCCCACTGCAATTTTGGTTGGGAGAAAGCTACATCAACGAATCCACCTGGACAGAATGACATCTCCATATTCAGAACTCTCACCTGGGTTCTTGTAATTCTTCCAATTTATCAAGTCTTCACGTAAGTCTTACAATATATTTTAAAGTATTCTTAATCTTCATAATTTAAAAAAATACAGAGAATAAAATAATAATTTTCCTTATTTCTATCACCCAGTTAACCAAGTGAAAACATCTTGGCATATTTATTTCCAGTCTTCTTTTTTTTTTTTTTTTTTTTTAAGTAAAACTTCCCCCATTGCTTTTGTAAAAATGATATCAACTCAATAAAAAAATTCAAAAATGCAAAAAGTACAAAGATGACAGTTTTAAGAATTGCTCTAAATACCAGCACTCATAAATAACTCTTGTAATCATCCCAATTTCCTTGCAATTAGATTGATTAAAAAATGCCCAATAAGAGGGGATCAACCTACTGATAAGCTTTTTAACAGAAAGTTTAAAATTAAAATTTACTTGTTTCAGCAAATTAAAAAAAAAATAAATGAACTGTTGAACTTCAAGTAAATCTTGTCTCACACAACAGACAGAATTCCTAAATGATCACTTTAACATTAGGAAAGGAAACAGGAGAAAGATTAGACATTCAAGTTAGTGTTTTTTTGTGTTTTTTTGTTTATTTTCTTTAATGTAGCTACAGTTTTCAATTCTGGAGATCAGCAATCATCTCCCTGTCAAGTAATACAAGGTCATTAGCACGTCATACTTCCTCTTGTCTTTTCATCCCTTTCTTCCATTTTTATATTATTATTTTTATACTGTAATGGTTGAAAACATACTTTCTGTTACATACATAATTCTGTTTGGTATCAGTTCTATATTTAAATGGCTTCAAGGCCTACGACAGCCCTTTCTCCATAGTGTCTTTTTTCATTTTTCCTCGTGCGCTCTCTTTTAACTCTAGCATTAAGTGCTCAGGCTGGCTTTCCAGAAAAGGCTTGTGTTTGTTAGTCTCCCTCTTGCCTTTAGACTGGATGAACAATCTGAAGGGAGCAGCAGCCTTGGACTGTATGCTCTTTCCCTCAGAACGTTCTAGAAAGTGTTCCACTGTTCTCTGGCATTAAGAGGTATATGGAGAAATTTGAAGATCCCTGTTTTCCCTTACCTGAGGAATTTTTTTTTTTTTTTTTAAATCTTTAAAGCCTAACAGCGTTCTATTTGTATTTTCATGGAAATGCGAGTTCTTGCAAACTTCAGATTTCTTTCACTTCAGAGAATACATTTTGCGTCCCATTTAGTTTTCTTTTTACAAGTATCAATTATCTTTCTTTTGGCTCATCTTTGTCCACCTTCTGTACCTGTTAGTTTCTAATTGCGTTCAACCATTGGTCTTTCTCGCCTGCCATCATCATGCTCACCCCAGACACATCCTCTCTGACACACGTCCTCTGTGCCAGTGATTTACTTACCTGTGGTGTATAGTCTTCTTGCTGTTTCTGATGTAAAGACAGTGTTTGACCCTCAATTTCCTTAGACCTGCAATCTCCCTGTTTTTACACCATTGCTTATTTCATGTCTTCCGTGAGTAGCTGTTTTACTAAATTATGTTTTTATCAGTCATGCTATGCACGAAGCAGCTATGAGAAGTCTCCCTCTGACCCTGGGCTCTTTGTCTTCTGCCTGCCTGTCCCTTGCCCCTTTCCTTCAGTGGTTTGCATGTAATGCTTGCTTGGGCACCGAGTGGTTTCACTTTGTCTTGCTCACCTTGGCTGGCCCTGCCTGGTCCTTTTATTTGTCATAAGCTGGGTAAGTTCTTGACTCGCCTCCCAGGTAGCCCAGATCAGGTCACCTTCACCTGAGAGCTACAGTTCAAGGGGCTGGTATTTTAGATTCTAACCATTATTTGTGAGAAAATTCACGAGTGAATGTGTGTGAATGAAAGTGTGTGTGAGTGTGCATGCATATGTGGTAGAGAGGGTACGGTGTGAGGAGCAGGGCTCAACTAAACCGTCTTCAGTTTCTCTTATAATACCTGAGACCCCTTCTCTCTTCTGAGACTATGTTAACTGCCAAATCATAGGTGAGCCGCTTCCCATGCTTTGGGAAATTTCTTCAAAGTGCATTCAAGTTCAACCTTTTCATTTCTGTTAGCCCCACTGTTTACTTTCTGTTCACCCAATTCTCAGCATTTACCACTAGTTCTAACTTTTGGAAGGAAAAAGCAAGGGAATCGTGGGGATTTCAGGACCACAGGCTCATCAGAACTGAGCCGTGCAGCAGTCCCCTGGCCCGCTCCAGAATCTTCTGCCTCTTTGGGTGCCAGTTTCTTATGATTATTGTTTTAGAATATGCCCCTTTCCTTACTTGGTGACTGTTGATAAAAATGTTTTCTTGTTTTTTAAAATGAACTTTTGCTTATTTCTCTAGGCATTAGGGAGGGGATAGTCTGGGGTGTAGTTTAAAACCATCATCTGGACCCCCCAGTAGAGTCCATTTGTTTTCTTTGCATACAGAGTAGGTGAAAACAGGGTTCTGTGAACTCCAAGACAAGCCCCATTGACAGCTGAGCCACAGTGTCCACCGGGCCTGCAGTCCTGTTAGCCCATCCCCCATGCCCACGCCTGTCCATCCTGCAGAAGACGCCTGCACAGGAGGGGATTCCCCTTCCAGGGGAATGTGCTGCACATGCGTCTCTTCACATTTATCTTTGGGAATTTCAGCTTCATCTTTGTTTCTATATTTATTCTGCCTTGCCTTATTTTTGTGCCTAGTCAATTTTTTAATTTCTGTTTTCTAGGCATTTGTGTCTTTACTAGAACAAAGTAGACAACACATACACACACAGGCATTTTCTGTTGTTGCTCTAAATGTGTTTTTAAATGCATTTTGAAATGCATTACAACTGTATCTGGATTATTTTTTTCTTATATTTTCCTTTTTGTTGCAGCTTTATTCTAAATGCTTTTTACCGGATGTAGATGATTTTTTTAGTTTTACATATGATAGGAGCATCCATTTCTTTCCAATATTCCTTTTCATTCATATTTCATGTCTCGTTGCATTGGCCTGGATTTCAAAATCAGTAGTGGAACCTCCTGCTGGTTGTGGTGGCTTTCACTTTGTCCTGCTTTGAAGAGGCAGCCTCTCGGGCAGCAGATCACACCCCAGCTCCACCCCTGGGAGCCCTGTGCCTCGCACCCGTCACTTTACCACTCGGTCCTGACGCATTCTCATCTCTACAACGGAGTATAAACAGCCTCTGCCTCATGAGGTTGTTATGACCGTCGGGTTCATTTTTTCCCTTTTCCTTTTAGACAACAAGTACAGAATTATTTCCAGAGCACCAGCTTTGTAGTCAAGTATTGACCTTAACCCAGTTCAAGTATAAATGCAGGAAAATTGCCTCTGAACTCCAGGGTTGGAGGTGGCATGAAATGGGCACCCACAGGGAGGACGGCTGCACATGGGCCAGTGCTCAGCAGTAAGTGCACTCCAGAGGAGCCTCCAAACTCTGCTGTCCATGTGCTCCACAAGTTCTGAACCACAGCAGCTGTATCTGAAATGCTTTCTCAACCGGAACGTTCCAACCATGGGGCTCGGCCAGCCCTGCCTGCAGCCTCCATCCCATCGCCCTTGTGATGGGAGCGTGTCCAGGGTCTTGCTCAGTGGTGTGGGCCACCGGGAGGATGTCCACAACTGTTGGCTGAAGTCACATGATACCAGAATGCTGGTTTCCAACTTGACCAAATTTGTATCGTCCGGGTGTTTTACCTATTTCTGTTGGGTTGGGCTCACTTAATTTGAACCTGTCACTGAGTCTGAGTGTTAGTGGACTGTGGTCAGAGGGCATGACCATGCCTCTGAGCGTTCACTGGAAGCCAGGCGCTGGCTAGGAGCTGGGCTCACTGGGAGCCAGCGCAGATGCGCGCAGCCTTGGGCCCAGCAAGGCGGCAGCTGTGACCAGTGACCGAGGGAAGCCTTCTTGGGATGGGGCGGAGGCAGAGGTCTGAAAGGTGAAAGCAGGGTGGGGGCGGCGTTCCAGGCTGAGGGTCCCGTAGTGAGCAGACTCCACGGAAGCAGCATCAGGAAGGACCAGAGTGGAGGCAGAGGGGCGTCTGGTCGAATGCGGGGCCACGGAGGGCAGCATCGGGGGTTGGGCCTCGTCACAGCAGTGGTGGGAAGCCACTGAGGGGCTTGGCACGAGGGGCACGTGATCAGCCCTTCATTGTGAAAAGCCACTCAGCTGGTAGGGCCAGAGTGAAGTGGAGGAGGGCCGAGAGGAGGGCGAGGGGGGCAGACGGTAGGACAAACTCAGGATACGTGCATGGCAAATCCAGAGGGACTGATGCCCACTGGCTCCCTGGGCTCCCCAAGACTGAGTGTTGGCTCTCGCGCTGTGGCCAGCTAGACAGAAATGCTGTGTGCTGGAGCGGGAGAATGGGGCAGGCCTGGAGAGGTGAGCTGGCCAGCCGCTGTGGACACATTGTCAAGGCGCTGGAGATGGCAAGGAAGCAGCTGGATTTGTCTCCCACCCCAAGAGGAGCAGTGAGTTGCCCGGAAGTGCCCTGCCCATGGCCTCCCTGCAGACCAGGAGGGCTGCGTGGCTGCCCCGCCTGAGCTCAGCCCTGCTGCCCGCCGTGGCACCTGCTCAGCATCCGCAGAGGCCCTGCCAGATTCTTGCTAAAGTCTTATAAACTCCAGGAAAGAGGTTTGGTTAGAGTCACTGCATATCTTTTGCAACATGTTCTTTGGGCAGCAGATGAATGTTGTCCGAGCAAGTCCAGGTGGAACTGGACGAAATGTCAAGTAGTGCCAGGGGTGCCTGTCTAATGTCAACGGAACGCTCGTATGTATTGGTGCAAAGCTCCAGAGCATGGCCAACTCTGCTCGGTCAAGCCATTTGATACTTCTCTGAAAATAATATGTAAACTCTCATGCTTCAGATGTTTCCAGTGTCTTGCAAATACCGGACACTCAGCAGCCCCGAGAGCTCGCTGCAGCAGGTGAGGCAGAGGCCGCTGTCCCCAGAGGGCCCAGAAGGAGCAGGCGGGGCGCGCTGCGCCGGGAGACTTCAGGTCCCAGCCCCCACGGGAGCACCAGGGACACCTGCAATGCAAGGTTCGGTGCTTTAACAGGTCCCTACCTCCCAAAGGACTTGGCATGCAAAGCTGAGTTTACACTCAGCAGCGGAGGCGTCTCCTGTCCCACACTTAAAGCAAGCCGCCTTTTACACTTTGTGGCCGCTAGGTGGCAAACGCGACTAAAGAACACTGTTGTTCCAGAGGCTTCAGGGGCCAAACCTTCCTCTGGGCATCTGGTTATAGCTGCCATCAAATGGTGAAATACTGAGTTCGCATTGCCGCTGTAATAAAAAAAATAAATGAACACCTGCACAGTTACGGACGTCAGAAATGCTCTAATCCGGGGGTTCTTAGCCAGGGGTCTGTGAGCTTGAACTGAAATTCAGAAAACCATTATTCCTGTGGGCACGAGTTCGTGCGGGTGTGATATATTTATTAAATAACACACGGTATAGTGTGGACTCAGTAAGGGGTCCCTGGTTTTTACCTGACTGGCAAAGGGGTCCATGGAACAAAAAGGTTAAGAACCCCTGACTAATTTGACACTCTTTCATTTCCTATGAGAGGAAGCTGAGGCCAAAAATAATGGCAGGTTTGAGGTCGTTAGATAACGGAGAGGTGGGACCCAAACTCAGGGTTTGGTCCTCTCCTTGGGGCTTGGCCACACTTCCTAGAACCTGCAGTGCTGTCGCAGTTACTGTGATCTGAATGACGCTATCCTGGCCTTTATGAAGCCCTTCTTGGAGTAAGGCATGGGAGCTTCGAAGCACCACAACCCCATAGGCTTTGGCAGGCTGCTCACTCACAGACACCATTTAAAGCAACTTAGACACTCAGAGAACTAAAGCAATCGTTCAGGAAATTGTAGGAAGTGTGGGGTTGGATTGAGGTGCTTTTAGGTTCACGCCAGGTGGAAGGTGGAAAACATTTGTCCAAAAGGATTTGGAAGCGCCGTTACTCAAGTAATAACAAAAATGAAGACTGAAGTGGGTCTGGGGCAAGAAAAACAAGAACTGAAAAGTCGGACGAGCGAAGGACGCGCTGAGCGCCAGCTCTCAGCAGCTCTGGCTGTGGCACGAGGCCCCGCGACACCTGGAGGAGTTTCAGGGAGCGGTGCCCGGGACCGGAAAAGCAAAGCGGCCTGCGAGCAGGCTCCGGAGCCCAGGGCGGCCCCCGCCACCCGGCAAGCGACGCCTGGGGCGGCCAAGCGGGGAGGGCGGTTCAGAAAGCGGCCCCAGGCTCGGCGACCCGAAGCCAGGAAGCATCTGGCTCGGCCCTCCTGGACGAACTCGGGGCAAGGCGATGCGGCTCCAAGCCGGGCCGTGCTCGCCCCGGAGCCGAGGGGCGCCAGGCGCCGCCTTCCGGTGCCACCCCGGCGAGCGAGGCCGCCCCCCGCGCCCCGCGCCCCGACCCGCGGGCGCTCTCCCGCGTCAGTAACCCACCTGGACTACGGCGCGCGGTCGGCGGCTGTGCCGCTGCCCGTGCGCGTCTTCCTCGCGGTGCTGCGCGGCGGCGTCGAGCTCGCCGGACGCGGGCTGTGCGCACGGAGCTCGGCGGGAGCGCGCGAGGGCGCGGCGTGGGCAGGGCGCCGTCCTTCCGCGTGGTGCCTTCCCGGCGGCCTGCGGGCCCTTGGCCTGAGTGCCGAGCTCGGGGCCCGGGGCGAGCACAGCTCCCTGCAGCGGGACTCGGCTCCGCCACGTGTGCTGGCCTTGCCCGTCGTGGCCACCCTCGGGTGAGCCCGCGTGCCTGATGGGTGGGCACAAGCCCCAAAGGAGACCCTCAGCCCCGCCGAGGCTCGGCGTTGGGAAGGCTGGAGCCGGCCCTTCCAGAGCTGTCGAGGGCCGCAGGGAGCAGCGGAGGTGAAGGAGGGAGGGTGGGCACTCAACCCGCGCCTGCCATCTGGGCCGCTACCTTTTCCATTTTTGTAACACGAACACGAGTCTCTGGACTTCACTGGAATAGTGTGGCCGAAAGCGAGTGCCCTCGTTCGCGAACCACGTGGCCCAGTACTGACCCTGGACCCGCAGCTGCTGCCGGAGGCCCCTGCCTCGTGTTCTAAACGTGAACGAAGACCGAGGCAGCTTCACCGTCCAGGCGCGACGCGGCGTGCGACAGCCACGGGCAGCGTCCCCTCCTTTCTCCCTCGGGTCCGCGCCCGCCCACCGCACGGCCGTGTCCGTGGCAGCGCGCAGACCCCTCCCTGCCTTTGGAGAGGCCCCGTGGTGTGTCCGCCCTGGTTTGGGCCTGGAGAGCCTCGGAGTCCGTGGCCGCGGGAGCCCCCCGCAGAGCCCCGGCGCCCGTGCGGACGGCCCCGCGCGTCCAGGCCCCCTGGGTCAGACCCCCGCTGCGCCTGAGCGTGCGGCCCGCGGAGCGGCTCCGGGCTCGGCCACGTAGCGAAGCCCTTTTACACCAGCCTCCACCGCCGCCTCCACCCTGCGCGGGGTCTGTCCAGGAGGAGCCGGGGCCAGTGCTCCCGGGCCGCACCGCACCGCACGGAACAGGACCGCAGCCCGTTCCCGCCACCTCAGCTGGGCCGGGTCGCACGTGTCTCCCCCATGCCCCGCTCGGGGGCAGGGGTCTCACCCCACAGCCGCTTTGGGGTCTGGCCACGCTCCACCACTACGCGTGGCGATGGGGTTCTCCGAGTCAGGAAACAGGGTCACTGCTCCGTTTGGGTCGGAACCGCAGGGGCTCCAAACCCTGACAGGAGCACGGAGGACAGTGTGGGACACCTGGCTGCCCCCTCCGCGGGGCACCGAGGCTCGCTGGTGGCGTGAGCTCGGCCCCAGGGTCCCTGGCAGGGAAGGGCTGTGTGTGCAGGGCTCAGAAATCAAAGGGCCAGGCCCATGGAGCTGTGCGTGTGGCCGGGGGAGCGGATCGCTCGGGGAGCCTGGCACCCCCAGGGCCCGGCGTCTGGAAGCTTCTTCCCACACAGTGGGGCTCCCCCAGATGGTACCCAGCGTGACACCTGCCAGGCGGCCAGCTGGGCGGCCATTTCCACAGTGATCCTCCCAGGTGCGAGTAACCCCCATGGTAGCATCTGGCCACACCCAATCTTTGCCCAGTGCTGTCGGCCTCTTAAGGTGCTGTGTGTCCCCCTTCCGAGCACAGAAAGAGCAGCTGGCCGTGGCCAGGGGCTAAAACAGATGTTCCCACAGAGGACTCAAATCTCAAGGCCTTACAAGGTTTAAAAGAGACACTCAAAAAAGTCACAAGCAGAGGTCACTTTGTGGAGATGCATACTCTGCCCGTGCCCCTGGCCCTTCCCGTCCAAAGCTGGAGCCGGCAGCAGGCCTTGTGCGCCCACGCTCTGGAAGCTGTTTAAGAGCTGCTGGGAAGCCGAGGCGTAAGCTCTTAATGAATCCACACACAAAATTCACAGTATCAAAAGCTTTTTCCCAAAAACCGCAATTGCTATTCACTGAGCAGTAAATCTTTCAGGAGTGCAAGTTTCGGGAAGAGCTGGGGTGCCTCGCTCCACTAGGCCACCTGCTGACCCAAACCCACTCCACGGGCAGCAGCTGAAGTGGGAGACGTGCAGCCTTCTGAGGAGAAAAGCAGGTTTGTAAAGGCTCAGGGAGCACAGTGGACTTCACCAAAGCAAACACTGTAAACCTGGGACAGGAGATTTAACTTACTCTTTTCCTCTCCCCTCCCTGCATACAGGAGCACCTCGACTGCCCGTCCAGCCTGTTCACCTGCACTGCTCACCTGCACTGCTCACCCACCTCCTTTTGCTCAAAGTTCCCACTTCTGGAAAGGAGAATGGTGATAACAGCAATCGACAACCGGCTGCACAGGTTTCCATGAGAACTGAGTGAGCTGGCGCACATCAGCACCCCAGGCAGCCTGAGTACTATTACATCTCCTTCCCCAAAGGCAGACTCTTCTACTAGGCTTTTAAACTTTCCTTCCATTATCAACCCCAAGAGAAAAAAAAATCATAAATTATACATCATCGTTATCTTCAAAAGAGCTCAAAATGTTTTGCATAAATGCCTCTGTGGTCATTTGTATGTGCTTAGGCAAGGAAAATAAAACCACTGGAGGACAACTTCCAAAGTAAGGGTTAGTATATTTTACGTGGGGGTTTCGGTCCATTCCAAATATGCACTTCCACAGATAGCATCGCTATTACCGCTAAGCGCTTTTAAAGGAAAAGCAGTCTTTCTGGCTGCTTACAAAGAGGCATAGGCTCGGGGCAGGCCGAGGGCCGCAGTCCCTGCACTGAGACCTGCACCGTGACTCACCCCTCGTGTCGTTCCCGGCAGGTGTCCACTAAGAGAAACAGAGCAGTCAGAATCTCCAGGCGCCAGGGAAGGGAGAAGGAAGACTTCCACTCAGAACTCTCCGCCTTCGCCACGCGCAGCCTCTGACTCACCCAGGAAAGAGCTAAAGCCACTATGTCCACGGCGGCTCCCCACCAGGCACTCACGCACCAGCGCGGCTCGCTGAGATGGCCACTGCGTCCTCCCGCTGGAAGGGCCGTGGCGCAGCCACAGGCGAGGCACGAGGAGCCACCACCTGCACCAGCCCAGCGCCGCGGCCTCCACCCAGGATGCCAGGCGACATTCTTCCATTTGCACACGGACCGTTCCCAGCCAGAGCTGCCACTGCTTCAGACTCACTCCAGCCCCCCACTCTCCTCCTCCGCCAGCCCAGGGGCAGAGCGCCACTGAGCAATTTCTTTTTCCTTAAAGGAACTAACGGTCCATTTTAACCCCTTCAAGTACAAAACTGTTGACTAGAAGATACGAAAGGGTAACCTCCTTCCCATGGCTCATTTCCAGCTCACCTAGGACTCAAAATGATCCTTTATAATCTTAATGAAGGAAGGAAGAAATATTCCCCATGTAGTGAGATGAGGAGGTGGGGCCAGACGAGCTCTCAGGTGCCTTCTGATTCTTTAAAAAGGGTACCCTGGCTTCAGTCATCATTTCATGAGTTTCCCAGGAGAAGACTAGCTTTTGTCCTTCCCGATTTCATCCTCTACCCCTCATGACGATTTAGTGTGCTATATCGTGGTAATGTCTGGGAAATGACCCCACATTTCCCACACGCCTTCTACTCTCAGACACCTTCGTGTTTGCAATCAGCTCCCAGCTTCGTCCCTGTCTCCAGTTGTGCCACAGCCCAAACCTTTCCTCATGTTGATTTATATTCGTTTCTTTGTTTAATAGTAGCATGAAAAAATAACTGAGGGCAACAGGAAAGTTGAGTGAGATAGAGGACAGTTTCTCCAGAAATGGAACTCATTGTTTTGCTTCTATTATCTAACTTACAGAGAAATTTACATAATTGAAGAAATATATATTGTTGTGTCTTCTTCTATCAATTCCATTTCAGGGGGCTCAGTTTGCATGGGAGGCTGGGGGGCGGGGGCCGCCGTGTCCCTCTCCTGTTTGCCCCCAGTGATGAGTTAGTCCTCCACATAAAACATCACACCCGCGATCTCCTCTGCTGAGTATTATTTGGGTGAAGCTGGGACATCGCAGGAACACAATCAATGAATGAAGAATTGGTTGTTGAGGATTTGGGTTAAACTAACTGTTGCCACCTGAATTCCAGGTACCCTGGGCAGATCTGGGGCTAAGAGGAATAAACCACGGGGCTTGCCTTTGCTTTCTGCTTTTCAAGTGGGGACCTCGTTTCAATTCCAAAGTGGTTACGTGCCAAAGACACATTTCTCCAAGTAGCAAGACAATCTGTGCGTGATCTAACTTCATCTTATTAAATTTAATTCACATTTACTCAACTACGTAAAAAGAACTAGCTCGACCACAAACATCCTCCTAAAAAGTGCTCTGACGTCCCAGCTTTAATGCGAGATGCTGCCCCATGTGCCTGAGATGACTCTGAAATGCCCAAATCTGTAGCTCAGACTCTGGCAGTCCTACCAAAAAGAGGAGTGCTTTATTTTGATGCAACACCTAGGATACCCACTAAATAATTATCTTGAAAAAAAAAAAACATGATTTTGTTAATATTTTTGATATTTGATATATTTTTCATGATGCCAAATATTTTCAGTATCATTTATCCTAAAAATGCATTTACATTCCTGAAATGATTTTGCTATCTTACCAAGTCAAACAAACAAAAAGTTAAACGTGCATTTTCTCTTTGCTTTGTGTAGTGCTACTTTGAACTATTTAACTCCACAGACTTTAAAATCCCACATTAAATTTGGCTGGGTACACGTCTGTGCTCTTTCTTATAAGACTAATTTTAGATCTCTGCTATTTTCCCAAGCAGAAATACAACTAGAGTTTTGAACTTCTGCTTGAACCTCTGAATGTGGGGACAGTGATCTGGTTCTCTAAGAATAAACAAATTAAACAGTAGAACTGACATTGTGGCTTTAGTCTTCAGACTGACAATATTCTTTATTAACACACCACTGTTCCCTCGGTGCTGAATCAACACTAATTTTTCATACTGATTACTCGCATCAACATCATTCACCTGCTATAGAAGAAACACGACTGAGATGTTTTATCTTATTTATGGATATGCTCAACTTGTAAAAACAGTTTTTAAAACCACACAAAAAAAAAATCCATCCAAGGGCCACTTGGTCTAAAGCAGAGCTGACAGGGATTTAAGGACAAGTCACAGCGCCGTCTCGGTGCCGCACTGCGTCCTGCGGTCCACGCGCTGCAGGACTGTCCAAGGTCACGGGCCAGGTCAGGGCTGGCAGGGGTGAGAACAAGGAGGCTGTCTTCAGAGCCGGAAGCCCCCACCCCGGACTCCACCACCATCTCTGACCTCAACGAGGATACTGTTTTCTAAATGAGCCATCAGGTAATTTGGACTGGGAGGGTTTTCATTTGGATGCAGACATTTCCTGGGTGGGAAAGCGTGTCTCCGCCCTTGGGAATGTAGAAGTGCAGACTGCTAACTTTTTCTCCTTTCAGCAGATGCTGCTATGATGGAACTGGCCTCCTCTCGCTCTTTGGATAAAGCAGGTTATCGCGTCGGCATTCAGTACAAAGTGAAAGCGTGCCGTGGGCCGGTCTCTGGGCCGACAACCTGTGCAGCCCACCTCCAGCTCCATCGCTCTGATGATATGACCTCTGCCAGGGCCGCCTCCGGGGGCTGCGCCCACTCCCCGAGCCAGCCTTGCACGTCCCACCCAGCGCCCCGGCTCTACCGCGCTCGCGAGTCTGCGTCCCTTCTCTGTTCTCTGATTGGACAAGTGCCAGCTCACTCACCGAGACCAGCTCCAGTCATGTCTCCCTGGGAAGTCCTGCTGACCCCGTCATATAATATGACATAAGGTCCTCAGTACAAGCTCAGGAAGCTTCTCCCAGGTAGGGTTGATGACATCTCACAGCCATGCAGGAAGAAGCAGCTTCTTTAAGTGGCGCTTCTCCTGGCTTGGAACCCGGGGTGGCTAAGCAGCCACCTGACCCCTTCTCTTATCCCCAGGCTGGACGGCAGCTCTCTCTGAAAGACACAGCGGTAGCACAGGAGCTGGGTCCCACGGGAGAGGGCGGCGTTAGGAGCCGCTGTCCTCGTCTGTAGGAGGTTGGAAAGGCCCATGCTTTTCACTTATTTTGGGTGAGATTTAGATGAGATTATACCGCAAAACAACATACAAACGTAAGGCACAGGATTGAAGAAAAGTTGTTTCTTAATATGATTACAGCTTTATTTTTCCCAAAAGACTAAAAAAGAAATAAAAATGTTAATAGTGCTTGTATCTGGATGATGGAATACACGTTTTTGTACTTCCTAATTTTTCATTAGTGACCATGTAATATTTTATAAAGAAAACATTTTTTTTAAATAAAGGAAAGAAAGATTCTTAATGTAAAAAAGCAATAAAGGATAAAACTTCAATCAGTAGGATTGTATTTAACAACGAATACATTTTTGTTATAATGCTCTTGAAAACCCTGTAAAATATGAGCTAATCAAACATTATTTACTGAACAGGGAGACTACATTAAGAATAATGTTCATTTGCTTTCACAAAAATATCGACTATGCTAAATGAAACTTATTCACTCAATAAGCATGGCCTGGATAACCATCGCTAGCAGATGAACCTCTCCAATGCCGTGCCTTGCGGTTATGATCGTGAATATCCCTGATCAATACCCAGTGTCACCTAAGTAGAAGGTGCTGCTATATGAATAAAGCCAAGTTCATATCCGAAGCCCAGATATGCAGCGATTAAGCATAAAGTCCAAAATCAAAGAAAACTTTTTGAAGCAACATGAGTATTTCTAAGAATCCTGCTGAAATGTGTGTCACGTCAGTAGCCCACGCATGCCCAGCCTTTGCAAGGAGTGTGTGACTCGCTTACGTAACACAATCCGAGCAGCTGTGATTCACTCCCAGGAATGCACTAACCGTGGAACGAGAGCATGGTGTTGAGACAGGCTGCACACTCCATGCATTCAATGCACTCTTCAATGTCAATACTACTTTTAAAATTTCATCCACAAATAAGTCAGCATGTATCCCTAAAAGATCAGTAATACTTAAAAATAGCCTAATATCTAGAACCAGTATTAACAGTAATTCTATAATTTCAGCAACTAACCATTCAGTGTTCATATTTCCTGTACCGTCTCATAAAATTCATTTTTTAGTGTTTAAATCAGGAGCCAATCAGATCTATACACTGCAACGATGCTAGGTCTCAAATTTCTTTCATCTGCAGGTTCCCCCTAATCTCTTTCCACTGTCCCCCTTGCAACCTGTCACTTGTCGTGGAGAGTTTCCTGCGATCCAGATTCCACCTCCCTCTACTGTTATCAGCATGTCCCACTGCAGAACGGGATTTAGATCCAGCAATGACACTGTCCTGTGGGCTCCATCCATCGGCTGGCACATAATGTCAGTTCTCTCTTTGTGACGTTAGCAAACACTGATATAAAATTGCCTAGAGCCAATAAATCATTACAAGGGCACAATGGTGAATTCTAATTCTCTTCTCCCTCTTCATTTATCAGCAAGAATACTTTTATAAAGAGAAAGGCTACCTCAACATCAATTTGGCCTATGCTACTTTTAAAAAGTAATTGATAAAGATATAATACAAAGTGCAGTCCAGGATGCCTCCTTCTAGAGGGCCTCAAGGGCAAAAAGAAAAGCTATATTGTGGAGAGAAAGAGATACTGTTTTCAGACATTTGGCTTCTTTTTAATGCATTTATAAAGGTCTTTTAAAAAGTTCTTTAACTGAATCTTGTGAACTATCTAAAGAATCCTGAGAGGAAAAAGCAGCAGTTCCAGGAAGAAGCCGAAGTGGGTGCTGGCACTAGCAACATTAAACTCTTAACCTCCACACGGCTCTGTTACACAATCAATATTTATTGTTGCCGACTGGCCTTGGAATGAACTCATACACTTGCACTGGAAAATAAGCAGGTCTCAAGTTCTGAAAATTCTTAAAGCTTCAGGAAAAGGATGAAGACCTCTGTGAAGACCCTCTTGCAAGGGTCACCAACCCCCCTGTACCCCACCTCTAACTGAAGCAAAGCAGCCATCAGGCCATACTGCCTCCTGCCCATCAAGTGTAATTTCTCAGCGTCACAAGGGAGATTATTTGCATTTTCCTAAAAAAGGGAAAAATCCTTCCCTTTGGGATCCTCTAGGCTTTAGAAATAAACAGAGGCAGCCTCAGATCATTAGTTAAGAAGAGGAGCTAATGGTAAAAAGTCAAAGCTTCCAGAAGGACAGAAGAGAACTGAACTTGAGGGATGCACGTAAACAAAAGGAATGATAAGAACGTAACATCTGAGCTTCCCAAGGTTTTACATTTCAAAGGAAGTCACGTGGCTATTTAATGATAGGTGATGGGGATAGCTGAAGAGAACTTCTGACATGTCTCCTGTGCGTGTCCTCTTCTCATCTAGAACGCCTGACATGTCTCCTGTGCACGTCCTCTTCTCACCTGGAACGTCTGACATGTCTCCCGCGCGCGTCCTCTTCTCATCTAGAATGCCTGACATGTCTCCTGTGCCCGTCCTCTTCTCACCTGGAACTTCTGGCATGTCTCCTGCGCCCGTCCTCTTCTCACCTGGAACGTCTGACATGTCTCCTGCGCGCGTCCTCTTCTCACCTGGAACGTCTGTCATGTCTCCTGCACGCGTCCTCTTCTCATCTAGAACTTGACATGTCTCCTGTGCCCGTCCTCTTCTCACCTGGAACTTCTGACAAGTCTCCTGTGCCCGTCCTCTTCTCACCTGGAACTTCTGACATGTCTGTGTGCGTTCTTTTCAATCCTAGACAACTTGTGCTGAGCTGTTGCCATAACGAGGCACACGGCAGATGGATTGGGAGAAGACTGTCCAGTAACGATGGGGTCTAAAAGCTAAGGATGTCTTGTCTTCAGAAGCTTCTTTTCTGAGGTCAGATGTCTTATGCCAACAGCACCTCTGCCATCCTCAGACAAAAGGCTGCTGGGTCATGTTATATTCCAGGGGGACATGGGACAAGTTATAACCAGCAAATCTTTGAAATTGACTTCTCTTCTTGCAAGGACAGGAATGGAAAAAGGTTCTGAGTTCTCAATGGATAAATGTTACACATCTATACATTTATGTGTGTGGGGTATGTCTGTATATGTACACACACATTTGTGCTGTCCATCATACAAAACTCTCTAGACCTCCATCTTCTTATCTGTAAAATGAAAAGGTTACAACAGAGAATATTTAATGTCCCTTTGAGATCTAAAATTTGAAGAATCTACACTTTCACCATCCACATTAGTTGAATTACATTCAATGGTGATCAATACAATGGGTAAACAAGTCAATTCATCTATCCGACTTAATAAGCTGTTTAATTGAGGAGGTAAGTCAAAATGGCATATTGTCATCCCTTCTAATGGCTAAACGAGTTTCAGAGTTCACTAAGACAAACTCACTGAGAATGGACCCTTGTTCCAGATTCCAGATTAGGAAACAAGGAGTCTTCCCATTACATGGGTTGTGCCGTGGAAGTCCAAAGGCAGCTGTCCCTGGCCACCACCCGCACAGCCCAAGTGTGTGGTCCTTCAGTAGCCAGCTCTCCCAGCACCCTGTGGAGTATAACACGTGGAGTCGGGTGTCTCAGTCACGAGCACCAAGACAGCACAGCAGCCAGGGGCTGCGTGGGGCAGCGTGAAATCCCGGCTGAAGACCTAAATAGGCACGACCAGCCCACGCAAGCGAAGAGCCTCGAGCACGACTGGGGCAGAGGTTTCCTGGGGAGGGACTGGCCCGGGTCCCTCTCCCCTTCCCCATTCAGCCACGCTGGCTCCTGAGTGTTGGGGGGCACCTGAGGCAAACCCCCTCTTGCCTTTGTGGGGGCAGTTTCCTCTGGAATGTTCTTCTCCTAGATCTCCACCTGGTTTATTTCTCACATCGAGTTTTTGCTCAAATAGCCTCTGAATGAGGTCCACCATTATCCCCCTATTTAAAACTGAAGCCCACACCCCAATCACACACCCTAAAACTCATACCCCAACCCCCTCACCTGCTTGACAGTTTCCTTCCTGTCCATAGTGTTTGTAAGCACCTGACATGCCAAACAGCTGGCTAGGGGAGGAGAGGGTAACGAGCTGTTTGTTCACCAGGCACCCGAGTGCCTGGGTTTTAACACGTGCTAAGTAAATGTTTGTTGAATAAACGTGTGAATGAACAAATGAACAAGGGAAATAAAGGTTCTATTTATAGCCCAGGAAGGAGCTTTGGGTTCTTTGTGGGAAATTGGTCAATGTGGCGGTGGCAGTTTGAGATTATTTTATGAATCCCCAAAAGAGAAAGATTATGCTTGTGAACTACTCTGTTCCTCTGCTTGTGATACCCTTTGATTGCATTAAGTTCAGATGAGGGGCCTTTGGTTAGATCACCTGTTAAGACTGCTGTGGGGCTTTTTATTGGCCTGTGTCAGTGAGGCAGGACTCAGGTTGAGTCTCCGCCCCATCGCTGGGTCTGATGTAAACGGACACACACAGAAAGATAGACAGACATCGGAAGAGGGAGCTGCCATGTGAGAGAGGTTTCACCCACAGCCAAGCTAC
>JAKSZT010000049.1:2145913-2208072 GCA_026826555.1 Tolypeutes matacus | reverse complement strand
GGGCTGGGTGAGGTGGGTGGGGAGGCTGGGAGGGCCCGCAGCCCGCCTCGCCCACGCTCCTGGCTCCGTCTGGGCTGCTCCACAGGAAGCACACACAAAGCACCCCTTCGAGATAAAGGGGCGCGGTGAAGAGCAGCACAGGTCGGATCACGCAGCCGTGAGCGGTTCGGGGCGTTTGCCTTTTGACTTCTGAAGCGCTTTCCCGTCACCTCTGAGTCAGAACGACCTGTCTGCCAAGGTGCTGTAGGAGACAAGGCTAAGCCGAGGCTGCGCTCTCCTTTTATTAAAAGTCTCGTGCTCACTTAAAATTCTGTACAAATCCTCAGACTGGTTCCAGGAATGCCTTATTCCCAGGCCTCGGGGCCGGGAGCCGTCTGGGGTTGAGCCAGAAGGCAGGCAGAACGCCTCCCGCCCCAGACCTGCCCGCCCGAGGGGCTGGGAAGACCCGGGACGCGCCAGGTTAACGCGGTGGGCTCCAAAGAGGGTGGCGTGGGACCCGCCCGAGGCCGCACGCTGCAGGCCGCCCCTGGGAAGCACGAGTCTCCCAGAGCCACTGCTCTCCCGGGACGGGCACTAGGAGGCCCCAGGGACCCCGAGTGCCAGGTGAGGAAGGACGTCTGGGCTCCAACACACCCGGCATTTCACACGGTGAGGCCGCAGGACTTCCTCCCCAATTTTCTCTTAAAAACTGAAGCCATTTCAGTAGTAAATCATGCCTCTGCTGTGGTCATCAGTATTAAATACTGCATAAATACTGGATCAGAGGATAGGGTGTGGAATAAAAGCTCCTTACACAAATAACAGTAGAAATAAGAGTAGGAGAGAACGCAGAGAAACCACCTGGACGTCCGCCGTCCGGTTTCCCGAGCATTCCAAGGAGGGCAGAGAGATGGACAACCCCGCAACAGGGTTCCAAGACTAAAAGTAAGAATTTTTTTTTATTTACCCATTTTAAAGTGTTTGAAATGAAAAGACCCAGGCAATCAGAAATTCTTAAGAATATATATATATATATATATATAAATATATATATATATATATAGTTTTATTTTGTTTTGTTTTTCTGGAAACAAAATTAATTGTGCCCCATTTAAAGTTACACCTATACACTTGAACAAAGAGGGTGAATTTCCACCTAAGTGAAAACACTGACAGAAAAAGAAAAAAAGTACTAATGGTGTGGAATTAAAGATTTACCATCTAATTTCAAGTTAGGAGCGGGGTTTGGAAACAATCTACTTCACCGTTACTTACAATGGATGAAGATGGGCCCTTACTGCATTTTAAGGAATTATATTCTTATTAGCAGAAATTAAAAGAATATCTTGTTCAGAAAGTAACCTTTAGAGATAATCTGAAGAAACCATTAGGAATTAATCCTTGATTTAAAATATGCAGTCTTTTACATATTTTAGTAAATACTACCTGGAAGCATTCCTTATAAAATGCAATATTTAAAAAAGAGCTTAGAACAAGGATAAATGGATGGAAAAGAAAATGTAACTCTCATGACAGAGAATCTATATTTGCTTGCTAGATCAATCCAGTACATAACTTGCTGAATTTAATATAATACGCAATTATAACAACCAAGATTGTTTGCACGTGCAAATGATCAGCGTTGACCGATTACTGTAATAATTCCATCGGTGGAGGCTGAACTCAAGGAAAACCCATGTAACAGCTCGCTCGCCTTCCACACAGAACCCTCGGCTCCTATTCTGCTCTGATCTCAGGGGCATAATCTGCACAGCAGTGACTTACTTGTCCTGTGCAGTCACGGGGCCCTGCCCTGCCCAGCAGCCTCCACCTGTGCCTCGGAAGGTCCCACCTGGCCACCTGGGCCTGGGCTGGAAGGGGTCAGCTGTGAGGAGCCAGACAAAGGACTTGATAGCATTCTGCCTTTTACACAGAAGGTAAAAGCTGATCTTTGCACATTCAACTTTCAAAAATACTTTTGTATTATATTATATACAAAGTAGGAGAATATTAGAAAAGGTTTTTCTTTACAAGCTTCTCTATCTTTGCAGTTTTCTACCATGCATATGTGATTTAAAAAATAGCCTTTTAAAGAAAAGTAAAATTAGATACAGATTAAATAGATGCTATAAGCAAAAATATGAATTCTGTATACAAACATTTAGAGTATTGGGAAATAGATTGGGGAAACTTGTAGCTAGTGGGTAGAGACTTCAGCATGAGTTGCATTTGCAAACAACTTAACGAATAAAACGATAATCAAGGATTATAGAAATACATCAGGAATCATCCAAATAGCTAGCATGTATTGATCTGTTACTATGAGACTTAATACTTAGCACTTTAGTTGCTGAGTGCTAAGTTGGATAACCAAAATGTGCTCTATACCCACAATGGAATATTACTTGGCCAGAAGAAGGAAAGAAGAGCCGGTAGATGCTGCAGTGTGGATGAACTTGAAGACATGCCGAGTGAAATGAGCAAGGCACAAAGGTACACCCACAAAGCTGCTGTGAGGTGTTTGAAACGAATCTCGAGAAAGAGCAAATTCATAGAGGGAGAAAGTAGACCAGAGGCTACTAGGGGCCAGGGGAGGGGGCAAGGGGAGTGGCTGCTCGGTGGGTATCAAGTGTTTGGAAATTCGGGAAATTTTGAAATAAATAAATTAGAAACAAACTCACTTTGTACTCTCATCAACTCCACTTCACAAGCAGGCTTGGGGCGCTACGGCTTGGGGAGGCTAATCATTGTCAGCAGCATCCACAGGGCACTCAGCTGGCCCTGGACCTCTGAGGCTCTGCTCTCACTGCAGAGGCCGTGCTCAGCCACCGAGTGGCGTTTGCTCTCGAGGAGCTCAAGAGCAGTGTGTGCGTGTGCACGTGTGTGCGTGCACGTGAGTGTGTGCATGCATGTGTGCGTGTGTGCATGAGTGTGCATGTGCATGCACACAAGTGCGTGAGTGCGTGTGCATACATGTGAGTGCGTGTGCATGTGCGTGAGTGCGTACATGTGTGCGTGTGTGCATGAGTGTGAGTGAGTATGCATGCATGTGAGTGTGTGCGTGCACGTGTGCATGTGTGCATGAGTGTGCATGTGTTCACACGTGTGTGAATGCGTGCGTGAGTGTGCATGTGCGTGAGTGCATACGTGTGAGTGTGCGTGTACATGCGTGTGAGTGAGCATGCATGCATGTGAGTGTGTGCAGGCATGTGCGGCGCTGGGGGCCACAGCATCACTCCCCACGCCGACTCCCGGGCTCTAGAGCCGCCGCAGTCGGAGGGGAGGCCTGACATTGCCGGTGAGCACGCAGCAGTAAGGCTGAATGGATGCCGAGCGGCAGCGAGTTTAAGACGTGCTTCTGGTTGGTAGGTTAGTTTATACTGTTAGGTGAAGAAATAAAATTATTCCAGAAAAATAGTATTATTCTCCAAGCCCAGAAAAGGAGTCAACGTTTGTTGCAAACTTGACCTTTGGTGCTGGGGAGCGAAGCGCAGCCATCGTCCAAAGAGCAGAGGCCAGCCCGTCTGCAGCCTCGAAAGCCCCGGGCAGCCCCTCAGTCCTCTGCTGACCACACTTCAGGGTGACACGTGGTGCAGTCCACATGCTCGCCAAGGTCCGAGGCCTCTCTGTCCGTTCCAGCCGCACGCCCAGGAGCTGCAGCCAGGGTGCCAGGCTGCCCCACAATGGGCCTTCCAGAGGCCTGGGCTGGGCAGCACCCACAGAGGTGGGGTCCAGCCCCGACCCCGGGAACTGGACGGCACATCCTCAAAGCAGAGGAGCCAGAACTCGTGCTCAGAGCCACAGGCCTCCCCTCAGACTGGCGGAGAGCAGAGAAGCCACCGAAGCCCCCACCATCGACTGGGCCCCAGCTGCTCCACCAATGCAGGGGTTTAATTTCATAGGGGGACCACAGTTTATTTTTCTCCCAACGTTTTTTTTTCAAACTTGAGATGTATCAACTTAAAAATAGAACTGGAAAAGGCTCTTGATTCTGTGACAGAGCTGCCATTGCAGACCTTCGGGGGAAAGAAACACCATTTAATGAACAGTCCTGGGACCACTCACTGAGCAAAAGGAAACCATAAAATTAGACTCCGTGGCCGTTTGAGATTATTTTATGAACCCCCAAAAGAAAAAGATTATGTTTGTAAACGAATCTATTCCCCTGGGTGTGACACCCTTTGATTGCACTAAATTCAGCTGAGGGGCTTTTGATTAGATTATCTTTTAAGATTGTTTTAGGGCTTTTTGATTTGACTACATCAGTGAGGGGTGACTCAGGCTGAGTCCCCACCCCCTTTCTGGGTCTGATATAAATGGACAGACACAGGAAGAGAGAGCTCTGCCATTTCTGATGCTGCCATGTGACAGAAAGGAGAAGGCTCAAACAGCTGGGGCCCCAGGGAGAGATGAGCCATTTGTCTGAGAGCTCACAGCTGAGATTGGGAAGAGAGCGGAATTGCTGAGACTGGTATAGGAAGCCCTGAGAGGCGATTCCTAAAACAGCCTGCAGCTGAAACAGGAAGAAAGCGGAGCAGCTGAGCCTGAGAGAGGAAGCTCGGACGGGAAGGAGAGACTAGGCAGAGATTGCAGCCATCTTGCTTTGCCACATGGGATCAACAGTAACGACTTTGGTGAGAAATCATCTCTGCTGATGCCTCGATTTGACCTTGGAACTGTAAGCTTTTACACCAAATAAATTCCTGTAGCAGTTTGGCAGTTTGATGTAATTATTAATTCCAAAAATAGATATTGGATTATGCTTGTAAACTGGTCTGTGAATCTGGGCATGATTAAGTTATGATCAGGGCGTTGACTGGGGCCATGTCAACAGGTGTTGAGCCCCACCCCTTGGTGGGTGGGGGAATCAAATATAAAAGACACAGCAAAAGACAGCGGGAGTAGTTTTGAGTTGGAGTTGTGATGTGGAGTCTTGAGCTGGAGTCCCGGGAAATAGCATACAGAGGAGCTTGGTCGTGAGGAAAGAGAGAAGGCCCTGGGAAGAGAAGCAAGCCATCTGCCTGAGAGTCTACAGCTGGTCTTGTGGCAAGAAGCAAGCCTGAGCCCAGAGAGAGGCAAGTTCCAGAAAGAGAGGAACTGAAGAAGCCTGAACCCTGGCAAACGTTGGCAGCTGTCTAGCTCCAACACGTGGCAACAGACTTTGGTGAAGGAAGAAATTTATGCTTTATGTCCTGGTAACTGTAAGCTTCTAGCCCAAATAAATACCCTTTATAAAGACAAACCAATTTCTGGTACTTTGCATCAGCATCCCTTTGGCAAATGAATACAGACTTCAACCTTATAACATAACACAAGCAAAAATGAAAAAAAAAAAAAAAACTTTGGAAGCAAAATATAGAACAATATTTTTATGCCTTCTATTACTAGGGAAGGAATTTCTAACAAGATGAAAATTGGAAAACATAAAGGGAAAAATTGTTAAACTCAACACCAGGATTTAGAACTTCTGCTCACCAAAAAACACCAACAAAGAAAAAGTAGAAAACCACATACAGACTGGGAATAGATAACTGCCATGTACATAACTGACAGAGGGTTAGCATACAGAAAATATAAATCCTCCATACAAACCAATTCAAAAACCAAACAACCCCGCAGGAATATGGCAAAAGACATAAAAGCAAAAGAATTCCAGGCTGGCCAGATGCAGAAGCCTGAGTGCCATGTTGCTGATGACGCGGTGGGGGTGGGCGGTCTGAGAACCCCCGGGGGATGTAAAACGGCTCGACCCATCCAGCCGAGGGGACCGCGGGCGTTCCCTCCCCACCGGCCCTGGGCCTGCCCGTGTCCGCGTCGCTGCAGCTGCGAACAGGGAAAGCGCCGCCCTGGAGAGGCTGCTGCCCGCCCGAAGCGTGGCCGTGCGCCTTACCTGGATGGCCACAGCACTGCTCTAGGGGAGGCCAGAGAGAGGAAGCCACCGAGGCTGGCGCCGGGAGCAGGAAGTGAGCTGTGCGCCCCACGCCACCGAGCAGTCTGCATGGCGCTGTTCAGCCAGGAGAAGCGCCGGGAGCACGGGCCTCCCTGCTACTGCTGGAAAACCGCCAGCCATGGCCGAGGGACCTGCCGATGGGCTAAGACGGGCGGTCACGGGGGCAGTGAGAGGCGTAGGGCGCGTTTCCTGCCCTGGCAGGAGGGAGCTGCACGGGAGACCCGAGGCCTCGTGCGCGGAGCTGCGTGCCACGATGGGCACGCCACGCCCTAGTCCATTGTCGCGACACTTTTGCGTCTCTCTTAAACTTGCACGGTGAAATTGTGAAAATGGAACTGGACAGGCTCCTTCCCGATCCACGCCCGGGGCCCGGGCGGCGTGCAGTTCAGAGGCTGGGGTCCGCGGACCACCCTCTGCCTGGGTGCGCGCCCCTCCGCGCGGCTGGCCCTCTCGCCCTCTACCTTCCCCGCTTCACCGCACGCCCTCCGGTCCTTGACAACTCCACGCTCCTGTTTATGGAGCCTTCCCACGCTCCCGCTCCAAGCGCTTCAGGGGCCGCCTCGGGCGTCGGGCAGTTTTGCCACGTGTCCCTACAAAGATGCCACTTACAGAGGAGGACAGAGGGGCTCACCTCAGCTGGGACGCCGTCCAAAGGCGCCCAGAGCCCGGAGCCTTGCTCATGACAGCGTTATCCTACTTTCCAGAATAGGGCCGTGAAATGTTACAAATAGTTTCTACTGACTTAGCTGAGCTTACAGCTCCTTGATCTCAAGTTACAGATCCCGAGGCTGGGGAAGAGTGAATTAAGGTACCTTTTATTTTCAGTCCTAAGGACAACATGCTACTGTTACTTCATTTGGCTTTCATAACAAAACTACAGGTGGGCTCCTCTGTTACGGCCAATTTTCAGACAAAGAACCAGACCCAGAAGAGCTGGGCTGCCCGAGGTCGGGGCGCCAGCGCCCCCCAGAAGTGCAGGGGTCCCAAGCGGCCCAAGGCCACAGCCGCCTCCGAGCTCACGCTCTCCAGCTCACGCTCTCCAGCACCAAGGTCTTGAATCAAGAAGTGAGTGGGGAGCGGCCAGTGGTTTCCAGGCCCCCGGGGAGCTATGACAAGCTGTGACACCCACCTGTGCCTGCTTTTCTCTCCTTGCTAGAGCTGCGCTCGCCACTCGCCTGTGTGGACTGGCCGAACTGGATGACTGAGCACTGAGCACTGAGCACTGAGTCTCAGCTGGCCCAGCCCTGCCCCGCCAGGCTCCCAAATGGAGCTTCCTGGGAGGAGGCGTTCACGGTGCAATGCGGGAGGCCGGTCTCCCCGCCAACACTGCCTTTCCCGTCAACTTAAAGCTTCCCGAGAAATCGGCTTGCAGGGCCTAAGGGTGAGACAGGCAGGCATTTGTCCCCACCCTTTCACAACCCAGACCTTCGCCAAAGAGCTTTAAAGTATGTCAATGACAGAATACTCTTCTCATCTGCACTTCCAAACTAATTTCCTATTTTCCTCTTGACAAAAAATATACATCTTGAATTTTTTTCAGACCACGTTTGATCTCTGTTATTAATCTTGCCAGAGTAATATTCAGCATGTAATAGCTAAAAAATAAGAACAAATAATTTTGAAATACTAATGCTGCCCTTAAACCAAATTCACTGACACGCGTTAAAACAATATAATGTTCAAAGCTTCAAGTTTGTATATAACGATCAATATCTATCAACATTTAATGTACTCTATACATCAATTCTCTCCAAACAAATAACGCATATCTAATTATAAGTGGAAATATTGCAACCCGTTTACAAATTTGCAAACAGACCTTGTCCGTGGAACACAGCTCAAAATTATTCCAAACTTAGGTATCAACTTATAAAACCTCAGCTGATGAAAAGCAAGCTGGAAATATTTGGAAAAGCACATCCTTACTTCAGTTTCCTGCTGTAAAAGTCAGAAACGGGGTATACTTTGAGAGTTAAAAGAAGACCCTCCTTGAAAGTTTAATAACCATAAGTTCAAGCAGAAAGCCCCTGGAGAAACACACCCATCTATCAAAGAAAATTCTGAGTGCTCCAAGAAGTTGATCTTGCCATTAAGCTGTTCCTTGCCTAAGGCACATGATTTTAAAAAAAATCAAGCCACATTTCTGCATGTGTGATGAAAAGTGATTTTTAAGGTAGCTCTCCCTGGAGACATCAAGGAGCCTAACATTTGCTTTATTTTTCACATGCGGTCAAGCCTGTTTCCCACCGAAGGGGAAGGAAGGGGCACCACAGGTCCGCTGGAAGGGCAACTAATCTGGAAAGTATTACATTAGCTTTGCCCTGCATTTTTAGTTTCTATTCAGATACGAGCATTTTCCACCCCAAATCCAGCGAGGTCACGGTCATCAGACAGAACAACAGCCCACATGGTGCAGCCCCACCCAGGAGGAGCTCAGCTCGGCTGGCCTGGGGTGGGGTCCCCAGAGTCAGCCTGTGCTCTCCACACCTGCCGTCACGGGTCCCTGGGAACTCCTCTAAAACTGCCGGCGCCGAGTGGCCTGTCCTGGGAGCCGAGATGCGCTTGGGAGGGCACTCGAGAGCTTCCTCCTTCAGGCCGAGCTCCAGGCTCTCTGCTGATGAAAACGGGACAAACGAGGTGGCAGAACAACAGGGAGTGAGGGCTGTCAGCAGATGCACGGAAGAGCGTCACTCAAGCGGCCCTTCTGGAGCTTCCAGAAACGGCCTAAAGGAAGGGTTAGTCGGCTCATGGGCTCCGCCACACGCCTGAGTCTTGGTGCTTGTGTTAATCCTATAGGTTATGGTCCCTCTGATTAGGCAGACATGCCTGATACTGTATCTGTTCAAAATTCAGGACTTTTTAAAGAGCATGTGAATTAAAAAAAAAAAAAGGGAAAACACACAAAATATGCACACAATAACTTCCACTACATCAAAACTACTAATTTGCTTTTTTTCCTTCTGCTGGTCCAGTTATAATTTTTTTTCATAATAATTAAGTAACAAATTAAGCTGTTTCCTTTTGTATGCTACGTGACACAATGGATCATGTCCATGAGAATGTACATGCTAATAAGTCTGGAAAGAAAGAGCAGAGAATGGACAAAGGGAAGGAACGTGTGCAAACAGTTTTCTCAGCTGCGTGGAGCTACAGGTGCTCACGATACAGATTTAGGCGCCGCGTGGTTTCAAACTTCAATGTTGCTAAAACACCAGTCTCATGTCCTCGTCTCTTGGTGATCACATCGCCAGCCCGGCGTGGAATCTGACGTAACTTCGAGGTCTCCGTGAGCTTCCTTGTCCTGCCACAAGGGCCAGGGACCGGACTGTCCCTCCTTGCCCCACCCCTCACCTCGCCGGACGCCGCAGGACGCTGGAGTCGGGACGTGCGTGGCCACAGCCCGCATCTCACGTCCTGCCTGGGACCCTCTGAACGCAGGAGGACGGCTGGCTGGGAGCTGTGCTGACAGGGAAAGGGGCTTGGGCGAGGTGCAGGGGCAAGGAGAGCAGTCAGGGGGCGGGCAGGGTGGCAGGGTGGGGCGGGGGCTGAAGGAATCGGGCCGTCCTGCTCTCACAATTCCCACTGGTGGAGGGGGCCGAGGAAACGGAAAACCACACACACCCTCTCCTGGGACCCACCCACATCCCGGGGATGGAAGGTTCCAGCAAGAGGTGAGATCGGGCCAAAGGGGATCAGGAGCTGAGATGGCTTCCCACTCCGATGATTCTAGAAGTCCTTGGAGTCCCTGGTTTCTCATCTAAGCCACAGCCCAGAGGAGGGGGGCTTTGAGAGGGAAGGGGGAGGCAGGAGCCACGCCCCCCACCCCCTCCCCCAGCCCGAGGAAGTCTCTAGGGCTGACCAGGCCCAGAACAGGCCCACGGATGCGAGAACCAGGACGCTGCACTGGAGGCTGCAGAGCCCTGAGAGCACGTTGGTGACAAGAACTTGAAGCCGGCCTCGACTGGGTTTATCTGAAAGAACCCAGAATTCCTGGTGAGTTACAAAAGACCCAGATATTATGAAGGGAGGGTCTCCCCAGCGGGAAGGACCACCCAGACTGGCACAGTCCACTTAGAGTCAGTGAGCAGAGACAAAGGATGACAAAGTCCACGGAGGGTGGGTCGCTTGGACTGGAGTCGAGCGCAGAGGACTCCCATTTCACCCCAGCAGCGGGAATTGCATGGATGAGGAGACCGGGGCTGCCGGCCCGGCCCGACCTCCTGGTTTCTAAAGGCGCTCGCGCCGAAGCACTGGCCGGAAACCGCCTTGCTAACAGCGAGCCATGAAAAGGAAGAGCCGGAATTTATACTGGAGGATGCAAACCTGAACATGTGGGGAAAAAACGACATCTACAGATCAGCGAGCAGGAGAGGGTTTGGAACGCGGAGTCCAAGGAAGGCAAGCTCAGTCTTTTTTCTTTTTCTCGTAAAACGTAAAGAAGCACAGCAGGCACTAAAGAACTCTCTGCCGGGTCACAACAAACCACCCCTGCCCTGCCCTGACTCGGGGGAGACGGGGGTCGGCGCCGCCGGCAGCAAACCCTCTGCAGGGCTCGCCCGACGGGCCTTCCTGCATCTGCTGCGTTCCCGCATCTTTGTGGGACTCCGTGGCCCTGGCCACGGAGCCCATCGTGCCACGAGTTCACTGTCTGCACATCCAGACGTTCTGAGATTTGCCTAAGGCCATGCAGTGACCGTCAGAGCAAAAACTGCGACGCGGGAATTCAGAATCCCGTTATGGGTCTAACTTTCGGGAGGTCTTTGCTCGGTCAAGTGAAACTATCACTGTCGAGAAAAAAAGACCCCATCTGTGTCAGTCAGAGCGAGCTTGCCTCATCACACGAATGTCTCAGATAGCTCTGCTAACAAGTGCAGAGCGTGCACGTGCAAATAATTCTAGGCCCACAGATTCCCTTTGGCAGGAACGCACCATCTCGTGCTACGCGCAGTAGGTCACGGCGTGATCGACATGCTTCCTTGTAAGGTAAATCCTGAAAAACACAAATGACACTTCCTACAAGAGTTTACATGCAGCAACCCCGACACACCATGGCAACAGACAGACTGACGGAAAAGATCTGGTTTCTATAGCAACTATCACAGGCTCATCTGTAAAGGAAAGCGAAATAAGCAATCGAAAGCCTACGGCCCGGCCCTCTGTCTGTTTAAACCTCATGCTGAAAGTTAGTATTTTTCTTCTATAAGGATAAGCTTTTATTTGCCATTTCTTGATCTGATTGCTTTTTTATTTGAATGAGCCGTTTCACTGCAGTTTATAAATCTAGGCTTTACAAAAATGACTGTATTTTCCTGCTGAAAACTTCCATGCATAAATGGATAATCACAGACACAAGGGATAATTGGTACAAGCAGAGAAACAAGGGTTAGGAAAAGTTTTATTGTATTCCAAAGCCCTGATTCTATAAAACGCTATTATAAAAAGACCGTTTTTTGGTTTATTTGGTGTTTCTCGTACAACAACCTTCTGTTCACTATAGCCATCACTAGCAAACAGAGTAGGGAAATTACAAGCGGATCACTTGTTCCGTCCTTACTCCAGGCACGTAATTGTGTAGCTGCTCTCCAGTCCACCAGAGCATCAACTCTCGCTCCCACGCAATCGCTAACTTCCTCGGCAGACGTACATACATTTATTTGTATCAGGGATGGATGTGTGGACTTGTGTTGATTGATGTTTTTCCCTCAAGTCACCTTTGTGTAAAGGTATTACTTGATGTACTATAGGAAACCAATAAAACAGGTCAGTCTTGAATAAAATTCTTAATAAATGGTTTATAATAAAAGGTTTTCTGTGGTCATCTGTGGGATGTTTCTCGGAGACACACACAGGAAATGAGAAGGCTGCAGACATCAAAGGATGAGTAAGCTAATTGCCAGCACCCCAGCCAGGGGCACATCCTCACACTGCCCACTGCAAAGCAGCAGCCTCTGGCCTCAGCCGGCCACCGCCCGCTCCATGGCCCCCAGGGCTGCCTGGTCATGTCTACTTCCAGCTGGCCGAGTGGACACGGGGGGAGGGGGGGACCCGGTGGCCCTGAGAACCTGCTGTGGACAGCTGGGGCCAGAGGGTACAGTCACTGTCCCTCGTGTCTCCCCAGAGCCCATGCAATTCTGGAGGAATTTCCACAGGGCAATGGAAGCCGGAAGCCTCAACGGAGAAATGTTCAGAGTTGAATCAGTTCATAACCACCCTGTCCACGGAGCTTTCCAAACAATAAAAATTCACTCTTGCCTAATAACAAAGGTGACATGAAACAGACCGAAGTACGCACTGTCTGCCTACAGGCCACAGAGGAATTAATTACAAGGTGAAAATGCTGCAGATGACCCAGTAAACGCCCCTGGAACAAAGAACTCCTGCGTCCAGGCAGCACGTCAGATGGAGGCAGCCCCACAGAACGCGTGAACATCCCAGAGCGGCACGGGAGTCTGATCTCCCCACGAGGAACTCCAAGCCTTCTCAATTCATTCTTTGTGGGGACCATTTACCGATCAATTCTCTGTTCGAGGCACCTCGTGCCAGGGGTGCCAGCACCCCACTTCCCAGGGAGGTGAAGAAGGAGCTGGCCTCAGCGGGGTCTCTGAGCCCGAGCTCCCACCACTGGAGCCCTCGTGTCCTCCTTTGAGAGTTAGGGAGACTGAGTCTGGGGGACAGAGCTCTATCGAAGCAAGGCACAGAGAAGAGACCGGCTAGGGCAGGGACGGGCCACCTGAGGCCACGACACGCAGCCGCTGACCCCTACCCTGGCCTCCTCCACTTATTTCAGGGGTGCACACCTGTACTGCACCCCCCCAGACCCAAACTGCCATCGACACAGGGAACCATCTATCAACAAGAGTTGTGACAAGGCCGATCAAAGAGCCCTTCAGCCGTCACCGGTGCTTTAACCGTTTTCTCCAGAGCTACGTAAGGAAAGGTGGCCTTGCTAAAGAAGCCCCGAGATCTGTGCACCTGAGAAGGCACCGAGCAGGGGGGCTGGGAATTCCACCTGTTCTACTGAGTCTGACCCTCGAATTGTGCACGATGTTTAAGAATGATATGGACCCTGCTATAAGGCAAGTGGGCGAGGAACCCAGCAGGGCCACGGCTTTGACAGTCCGGACGAGCAGTGAGCCGCGGTGGCAGGAGAGGCAGCGGCGCTCAGAGTCTGCTGAACGGAGCGACGGAGAACCGTGTGACGCCGACACGCGGCTCTCAGAAGGGTCATTTTAAGTAAGAAGCCCCCACGCCTCTCCTGTCGGGGCATTAAAAATTATCATACAAATCTGCGATTCAATTTTGTCGCAAAACTGAAGCCAAGGATCAGCAACCAAGTTCTTACCCCATTGTAAAGTCAGTATGCACGTCGGGAAGATGCGTTTAGGGGCAAAAACCATGCACAGTGCAGAAGCCTGCTGCTTTGAGAAGCTAAGACTTTCCAGGTGGAGGTTACCTCAGGCACTGGGACATTAGAAAACGATTTTAAATAGAAATCACTCATTTTCCTGCCTCCTAAAATGCCTCTCCTTAAGGAACAGAAAAATAAAGAATTGCCGCTTGGTAATTTAAAAATTATTATAAAAACAACGAATTTGATAAAGTTCTGAGTTCCTTAGAAAAATCTTGTGTAAGACTGCTAAAGGCCTCAATTTTGTAGGTAGCACTTTATCAGGGAAAAAAGTGAACCACTTCAACTAAATACGGTAAAACAACGAACTGTCAAATGGCATAGGAAATTTGCCTCTTGGTTATAGACACAAAGCATCATTTTTACTAGGGGTTTTAAATTGCATCATTATAAGGTATTTGTGCTTATTCTTTATGCACTAATTCAAGCCAATTTCCCTTCATTTTATCACTGGAGGCAAGTCATCTGCTATACTAAAGACTACACCAAGCAGAATGGGCTTTTTAATTGATTTTATTGAAACGTGTTCATAAACCGTGCAACCCACCTAGAGGCACAGGCGACGGCATTTGGTAGTCACAGAGCTGTGCGTTCACCACTGCAATCGATATTAGAGCATCTTCATCACTAAAAAGAAAACCCCGACCCCTTAGCAGTCACCTCGCAACCCCGCTATCCTGCCCCTGCCATGCATGATTGCTAATCTATTTCCCTATCTAAAAATTTATTTGTATTTTATATTTTGTACAGATGGAGCCAAACAATATGTGGTCCTTTGCATCTAGTTTCTTTGCCTTAGCATACTTCTTTTTTTAATCACTGATGGAAGAGTATTACTATATTGCTATACTCTACAGTCCACAGTTTCCTTTGGTTATATTTTTGCCCAAAGATCAGCCTATTATTAACTACTTGTAATATTAATGCACATTTGCTCTGTTTCAGAGCAAACCCTTATATGAGCACTTCCAGCCCTACTCGTTTTCCGCTAGAGGGTTCACTATGCTGTACAGTTCCGCGTTTCATTTTTTAGCTTTCCTTCTAGTGATATAAGTGACCTTAGACTTTCTTTTCGACCACTATCATACCTAAATATTAGTGCTGCTAATTAAAAACACTATAATGTGCTTTCGACATTTCTATTCACTTCCAAACATTTCCAAACAACCTTTTTGCCATTTCTGCTCAGATTAAGCTTCAGTTTTCCATTTTCTGTCCTTTTTCTATTTTCTGGTGACCTATATTTTAGCTATTAGCTCCATGAGTTTGCTCATTTTATTTAGCTCATATCAGTGAACTCCTACAATATTTGTCCTTTTATGTCTGTCTTGCTTCACTCACACATGTTGTGAGATGCCTCAAGATTTCATTTCTTCTTACAGCGTAATAATATTCCATGGCATCTATATACCATAATTTGTTAATCTGTTCATTGGTTGATGGACACCTGGGTTGCTTCCATCTTTTGGCAATTATGAATAATGCCACTATGAACATCAGTGTGCACACGTCTGTTAGTGTCACTGCTCTCAGTTCTTCTGGGCATGTACCTAGTAATGGTATTGCCGGGTCACATGGCAGATGTATATTTAACTTCCTTTGGAACTGACAAACAGTCCTCCACAGTGGCTGTACCATTCTACCTTCCCACCAACAGTGAATAAACTTTCCTATTTCTCCACATCCTCTGCAACACTTGTAGTTCTGTTTTTTTAATAATGGCCAGTCCAATAGGTGTGAAATGATATCTCACTGTAGTTTTGACTTGCATTTCTCTAATAGCTAGTGATGTTGAACATCTTTTCATGGTTTTTTTTTTTTTTTTTTTTTTGCCATTTGTAGTTCTTCTTTGGAAAAATGTCTAATCAAATCTTTTGCCCATTTTTAAGTCAGGTTATTTAACTTTTTATTGTTGAGTTGTAGGATCTCTTTATATATCATGGATAGTAAATCCTTGTTGGATATGTGATTTCCAAATACTTTTTCCCATTGAGTTGGCTGCCTTTTCACCCTCTTGACAAAGTCCTTTGAAGTGCAAAAGTGTTTAATTCTGAGGGAGTCCCATTTATCTATTTTTTCTTTCATTGCTTGCACTTTGGGCAAATCAGGCTGTCACTACCTCGCTCAAAATTGCTCAGAGGCTTTCTATCTCCCTCCGACTAAAATGGACCTCGGCCTGTTCTGCAGGCTCCTCGCTGCCTCAAGCCCTGCTCCGTGGACGCCCTCCTCGCACCCCTTCCCCAGGCGCCCATCAGCAGCCCAGTCGGGGGCTCCAGGCTGCTGTCCCCAGCTCCCTCTCCCCCGGGGCTCCCGGCGCTCTCTGCCCAGGCCCCTCACGCCACGCCACCTTCCAACCACCAGGGCCGTCCTCTGACCCTCCTGTTTTCTCCCCAGCAGGTGTCAGCACCTGCCCTTTTATGAAAGGTTAGCCTGTCTGTCTCGCCAGGGCTCAGCCCCCACCGTGGTGTT
Organism: Tolypeutes matacus; assembly: GCA_026826555.1. Taxonomy (NCBI): domain Eukaryota; kingdom Metazoa; phylum Chordata; class Mammalia; order Cingulata; family Chlamyphoridae; genus Tolypeutes; species Tolypeutes matacus. Next base: position 2,192,266 of record JAKSZT010000049.1, on the reverse strand, counting down.
TCCAGGGCCCCGAGCACGAGGGCCTGGAGCACAGGCCGCTCCCGCCGTTCTCTGTGCGCTGCTGTCCAAGCCGCCGCTCCCAGCATGCTTCTTAGGCCACAGCTCCTTGGCCAACAGGTAGAAATGTGCGCGTTGAGCACCTGCCCGGTGCCAGGCAGCTACGGGGGCATCATGGGGACCGTGAGTGAAGGCAAATCATTAGTTTTACCTTCAGGGAGACTGTGAGTCAGGGAGACACGGGCGGCACGTGTGGCCTCTGCGGCACGTTAGCAGATGCTGCAGGACCAAAGGCGGAGGGAGATGGGTTCAGAGAGGCTTGCAACGTCGCAGAGGACGCCCGCGGCGCCTCGTGCTGTCAGGAACAGTCCGAGAGCAGCGGGCAGGGCCCAGCTCAGGCGTGCGAGGGCTGGACGACGAACCTGCACCAGGGGAACGGCTCTCGAGAGGGGCTTCAGTGCCAACTATTTTGTGGCTGGCGGTGGGGAGTCATTTATCCCTGGTCATCAGTGCTGGGTCCCAAAGCACATTCTGGGAGATTAACCGCAGGAACTACACGGAAAGGACCGGAGGCAGGGGGTCAGAGCCAGGAAGGCCGCGGAGGAGACTTGGCAGAGCTCAGCGAGGGGCGTTGCTGGCTGACACCCAACCCTCCCACATTTTATTCAGGAGTCACCCCCCCCCCACAAGAGGCACACGCTTCAGCAGGAGCAGATCTCAGAGGTCACTGCCTCCGTGTCTCTGCTCAGGAACCCAGCATGAGCTCACGGATCCACGCCCAGCCATGCCCTGTCCATTCAAACCAATGGAATTCAGAGGCTTTCCAGAAATTCCCAGGGAAAGCACACTTGCCAGAAGGACTTTGCCTGCCAGTGTGGACATATGTGAGGGTTAGAACTCCTGCCACCACCTCACTTTTGGGCACTGGAGCAAAGGATGCGTCCTGAGATGAGGTCAAGACTGAAGCACAGCGAGCACCCTGCAAGCAGGACCAGCAGGGAAAGCCCCGGGTGAGACAGAGACAGCGCCTGGGAAAGAAGGAAAGCGGCCGCGCGAGCCCCGCTGCCGGAGGCAAGTGCTCTAGAGCCTTCCTGAATTACTTTAGGGCCTGGCCGGACTCGTCTGGAGAATGCATGTCCTGGAGAAGGATAGGAAGGAGAGGCGGGCCCCTTGGGAAGGGCACAGACGAGTCCCCTTGAGGCACCAATGGATTTGGTGACAACAAAGTCCTGTCTCGCCTTAGCAGGCAACGGGCAGAGGGAGCGCTCACCGGGAACGCACGTCCTTCCTGGCGGCAGCGGGTCAGTGCCACGGCGAGTGCTACCGTCCTCTCCACTCAGAACCGCTCCACAGCTCCAAGGGCCCGTTCCGTGTTGGGAGGTGTAGGGAAAACAAACGTCATCACTGACTTCTTTTTTTTTTTTTTTAACATTTTTTTTAACATTATTTTGTACATTTAATAATTGAAAATACAAACAATTAAAAACTAAAAAGTAAACACAGATGAATAAATATATACATTTCTCAATTAAATGTAATGGATACATGTAAATTTTTTTTTTTTAATCAAACAATATATTACACAATATATTTGGTTCATAGTAACACAAGCCTACAGTATTTGTCCTTTTGTGTCTGGCTTGCTTCACACAACTTAAAGTCCTCCAGGTTCATCCATGTTGCCATTTGCTTTACGACTTCATTTCTTCTTACAGCTGCATAATATTCTATCGTGTGAATAGACCACAGTTTGTTTATCCATTCATCAGTTGATGGACACCTGGGTTGTTTCCAGCTTTTGGCAATGGTGAATAATGTGGCTATGAACATCGGTGTGCAGATGTCTGTTCGTGTCACTGCTCTCAGTTCTTCTGGGTATATACCCAGTAGTGGTATTGCAGGGTCACGTGGCAAGTCTATATTCAACTTCTTTAGGAACTGCCAGACAGCCCTCCACAGTGGTTGTACCATCCTGCATTCCCACCACCAGTGAGGAAGTGTTCCTGTCTCTCCACATCCTCTCCAACACTTGTAGTTCTCTGTCTTTTTAATAGTGGCCATTCTGATAGGTGTGAAATTATATCTCATGGTAGTTTTGATTTGCATTTCCCTAATCATGAGTGATGTTGAGCATTTCTTCATGTGTTTTTTTGCCATTTGTATTTCTTCTTTGGAGAAATGTCTATTCAAGTCTTTGGCCCATTTTTTAATTGGGTCATTTGTCTTTTTATTGTTGAGTTGTAACATCTCTTTACATATCCTGGATATTAAACCCTTATCAGATATGTGATTTCCAAATATTTTTTTCCCATTGAGTTGGCTGCCTTTTCACCCTTCTGACAAAGTCCTGTGAGGTGCAAAAGTGTTGAATTTTGAGGAGGTCCCATTTATCTACTTTTTCTTTTGTTGCACGTGCTTTGGGTGTAAGGTCCAAGAAACCACCACCTACTACAAGGTCTTGAAGATGTTTCCCTACGTTTTCTTCTAGTAGTTTTATGGTCCTGGCTTTTATATTTAGATCTTTGATCCATTTTGAGTTGATTCTTCTATAGGGGGTGAGATAGGGGTCCTCTTTCATTCTTTTGGTTATAGATATCCAGTTCTCCCAACACCATTTGTTGAAGAGACTGTTTTTTTCCCATTAGCGTGGGCTTGGTAGGTTTGTCAAAAACCAGTTTACTGTACAGGTGAAGGTATATTTATGGGTTCTCAATTCTATTCCACTGATCGATATGTCTATCTTTATGCCAGTACCATGCCGTTTTGACCACTGTAGCTTTGTAATATGTTTCAAGGTCAGGCAGCGAAATTCCTCCCACATTGCTCTTCTTTTTTAGAATGCTTTTGCTATTCGGGTGCACTTACCCTTCCAGATGAATTTGGTAATTGCCTTCTCTAATTCTGTAAAGTAAGCTGTTGAGATTTTGATTGGTTTGCATTGAATCTATAAATCAGTTTGGGTAAGATTGACATCTTCACGATATTTATTCTTCCAGTCCATGAACACGGAATGTCTTTCCATTTGTTTAGGTTTTTTAAAATTTCTTTTAGCATTGTTTTGTAGTTTTCTGCATATAGGTCTTGTACCTCTTTGGTTAAATTAACTCCTAGGTATTTGAGTCTTTTTGTTGCTATTGAAAATGGAATTTTCCTCCTGATTTCCTCCTCAGATTGTTCAGTACTAGTGTACAAAAACATTACTGATTTTTGCGTGTTGATCTTATATCCTGCCACTTTGCTGAACTCATTTATTAGTTCAAGTAGCTTTGTCGTGGATACTTCAGGATTTTCTAAATACAGGATCATGTCATCCACAAACAGTGAGAGTTTTACTTCTTCTTTTCCTATTTGGACGCCTTTAATTTTTTTGTCTTGTCTCAATGCCCTCGCTAGAACTTCTAGTACAGTGTTGAATAACAATGGTGACAGTGGGCATCCTTGTCTTGTTCCTGATCTTAGAGGGAAAGCTTTCAACCTTTCCCCATTGAGTATGATGTTGGCTGTGAGTTTTTCATATATGCCTTTTATCATATTGAGAAATTTTCCTTCTATTTCTATCTTTTGAAGTGTTTTTATCAAAAAAGAATGCTGGAATTTGTCAAATGCCTTTTCTGCATCGATTGTGATTATGTGTTGTTTTTTCCTTCAATTTGTTAATGTGGTGTATTATGTTGATTTATTTTCTTATGTTGAGCCAGCCTTGCAAACCAGGAATAAATCCCACTTGGTCATGATGTATAGTCTTTTGATATGCTGTTGGATTCGATTTGCAATTATTTTGTTGAGAATTTTTGCATCTGTGTTCATTATAGAGATGGGTCTGTAATTTTCTTTTCTTATAGTATCTTTATCTGGTTTTGGTATTAGGGTGATGCTGGCTTCATAAAATGTATTGGGTAATTTTCCATCCTCTTCAATTTTTTGGAAGAGTTTAAACAGGATTGGTGTTAATTCTTTTAGAAATGCTTGGTAGAATTCACCTGTGAAGCCATCTGGTCCTCGACTTTTCTTTGCTGGGAGATTTTTTATGATGGATTCAATCTCCTTAATTGTGATTGCTTTAAGTTCTTGTATTTCTTGTTGTGTCTGTAGGTTGGTTGTGAGTTTCTAGAAATTTGTCCATTTCATCTAGGTTGTCTAGTTTGTTGGCATATAGTTTCTCATAATACCCTCTTATGATTCTTTTTATTTCTGTGAGGTCATTTGTAATTTCCCCCCTTTCATTTCTGATTGTATTTATTTGCATCTTCTCTCTTTTTTTCTTTGTTAGTCTAGCGAGGGGTTTGTCAATTTTATTGATCTTCTCAAAGAACCAGCTTTTGGTTTTGTTCATTTTCTCTATTGTTTTTCTGTTCTCATTTTCATTTATTTCTGCTCTAATCTTATTATTTCTTTCCTTCTTTTTGCTTTGGGATTGGTTTGCTGTTCTTTTTCTAGTTTCTCAAGTTGTTCAGTTAAATCTTTGAGTTTAGCTCTTTCTTGATTTTTAATATAGGCATTTAGGGCTATAAATTTCCCTCTCAAGACTGCCTGCACTGTACCCATAAGTTTTGATACGTTGTGTTCTCATTTTCATTTGTCTCAATATATTTACTGATTTCACTTGCAATTTCTTCTTTGACCCACCGAATATTTAGGAGTGTGTTGTTCAGTCTCCACACATTTGCAAATTTTCTTTTTTCTGGTCTGTTATTGATTTCTAGTTTCATTCCATTATGATCTGAGAAGGTGCTTTGTATAATTTCAGTCTTTTCATATTTATTGAGAGCTGTATTGTGACCTAACATGTGGTCTATCCTGGAGAAAGATCCATGGGCACTTGAGAAGAATGTATAACCCGCTGAGTTTGGATGCAGTGTTCTGTATATGTCTGTTAGGTTTAACTTGTTTATCACATTGTTCAAGTTCTCTGTTTCCTTGTTGATCTTCTGTCTAGTTGTTCTATCTAATGATGTGAGAGGGGTGTTGAAGTCTCCAACGATTATTGTAGAAATGTCTATTTCTCCTTTCAGTTTTGCCAGAGTTTGTCTCATATATTTTGGGGCACCCTGGTTAGGTGCGTAGATATTTATGACTGTTATATCTTCCTGGAGGATCATCCCTTTTATTAATATATAATGGCCTTCTGTATCTCTTATAACTTTTTTGCATTTAAGTCTGTTTTGTCTGATATTAGTATAGCTACCCCTGCTCTTTTCTGTTTACTATTCGCGTGGAGTATCTTTTTCCAACCTTTTACTTTCAGCCAGTTTGTATCCTTGGGTCTGAGGTGAGTTTCTTGTAAGCAGCATATGGATGGCTCATGTTTTTTTATCATTCTGTCAGCCTGTATCTTTTGATTGGGGAATTTAATCCATTCACATTCAGTGATATTACTGAAAATGCACTATTTATTTCCTCCATTTTATTCTTTGGTTTTTATATGTCATCTTATTTTTGTCTTTCTTTTTATTCTTTTGGTTATCCTTTCTGCTTTTCTTTCTTCTATACTCTCCTCCAAGCCTCTCTCTCCTGTCTTTTTCTTTCAGGTTCTAAGGCTTCCTTTAATATTTCCTGCAAAGGTAGATTCTTTTTTGCAAACTCTCTTAGTTTCTGTTTGTTTGTGAATACTTTATATTCACCTTCATATTTGAAGGACAGTTTTGCTGGATAAAGAATTCTCGGCTGGCAGTTTTTCTCTTTCAGTTTCCTAATTGTATCATACCACTGTCTTCTTGCCTCCATGGTTTCTGAAGAGAAATCTGCACTATGTCTTACTGGACGTCCTTTGTACATGATCGTTTGCTTCTCTCTTGCTGCTCTGAGAATTTTCTCTTTATCTTTTACATTTGACATTCTGAATAATATGTGTCTTGGTGTAGGTTTATTTGGATTTATTCTCATTGGGGTACAGTGTGCTTCTTAGACATGTAAGTTCATTTCTTTCGTGAGAGTTGGGAAATTTTCAGCTATTATTTCCTCAAATACTCTTTCTGCCCCTTTTCCTTTCTCTTCCTCTTCTGGAACTCCCATGACACGTATGTTCTTGCATTTTGTGTTGTCATTCAATTCTCTGAGCCCCTGCTCAATTTTTTCCATTCTTTTCTCTCTCTGTTCTTTTCTCTCTTCAATTTTAGCTGCTCTGTCTTCAGTATCACTTATTCTTTCTTCTATCATTTCAAGTCTGCGGTTGTATGCCTCAAATGTATTTTTGACCTCACCTATTTTGTCTTTCATTCCCATGAACTAAGTTACTTTTCTGTTTAGGATTTCAAATTCTTCTCTGCGTTCGCTCAATGACTTCTTGATGTCATTTGTCTCTTTAACTATATTCTCTTTCATCTCATTAATTTGATTTTGGAAATTTGTGTACATCTCACTGATTAGTTCTCTCAAATTCTGCATCTCTTCTGGGCCTTTGATGTATTTCTTTTCTTGGGCCATGTCTTCTATTTTCTTAGTATGGCTCATAATTTTTTGCTGGAGCTTAGGCATCTGGTTAGTTTGTATTTTACTTAGATGCTTTATCTCTTTCTCTTTTATGGGGTTTTAGTGGCAGGAGGCTGTGAGTTACCACAGCTCTTTGATTTTTGGCTCAACCTTGATTGTTAGGATTGTTCTGCTGGTAGCTCAAAACTGGGCACTGGACCCAGTAATTGGTTGTAGAGTCGTTTCCTAGGGCCTTGGGCAGAGAGGCTATAGAGGCCAGGAAAAGCCTCTCTTACTTATTAATTTTCTTATGTGCACTTCCTTGGTCTGCCAGGAGATGGCACTTGTTGGCAGCTCTCAATTCAATGCCTGGTCGGAGGGTATTTGTTGTGACACAGACCAGATCAATGTGATAGAGCTTCCTGTCTGGGGGCTAAGAGCCCTGTGATTCAAACTTTCTGAGACAGTTCTCCAGACTTCTCTCGTAGCGCCCCCCTTTTCCCAGCTAGGAAATATTTCCACTCCCTTCCGAATCCTCAACAATCAGTCCTGTTAGTAGAGGAGGAGATTGGGAGGTTTGTACATCTTTAGCCCCTTGCAGGCTCCAAGGCAAACAATGGTGCAGCCCCACCTGGCCTGGAAGGGCTCTCAGGACAGGGCAGACCGAACCTGGGAGTCCAAAGCAGGGTCAGCCCCAGGCTCTCTCTCCCCTCTCCCGTGGTGTCCTCAACAATTAGTCCAGGCTAGAAGAGAGGGAGGTTGCGAGGGTCGGATTTCTCCAGTCCTTCCTAGGCTCCCAGGGCAAACCACCGTGTGGAAGGGTCTGTGGGGCTCTGCAGCCCATATTTCATGTCAGAACCTGAGTCAGCCTAAGGCTGTGTCCCTCTCTCCCCCCTTTCCGGGAGTGGTAGATCCCTGGAGCCCCCTTTGTCTGTGGTCACAGGCCCAGGGGCCCAAGAATTCTGAAGAGTGTGGGGGAGGGTGCCGGCAGCAGCAGAAGCTGCTTCTTCCAACTCACGGTTCCGTTGTCGCGATTTCCCTCTTCTGTCCCTCTCTCCTCTGGGTGGTGTGCAACCTTCACCTGCTGTCCTAAACCCTAGAAGATCTTTTTCGGAGCTGTTTCAGCTTGTCCTCTAGCTATTTTTCTGGAGAATCACTGACTTCTAAGAATTTATGCAGACATGAAAGTGCAATTCTTAGAAACAGTAAGTGCTGGGGTGTGGGGGGCACCAGGGAAGCCAGGTGTTTATGGTATCAGATAAAGACTCTTCCCACGGGTGCCTCTGCCACTCCCCAGTCCGCCTCCACCTGTGGGGCTTTTGAGCTCTGTGGCAATTTGAGATTATTTATGAATTCCAGAAAGAGATATTGATTATGTTTGTAAACGGGTCTCTTCCTCTGGGCATGATATCCTTTAACTGTATTAAATTCAAACTTGATTATGTTAGGATTAGGGCTTTGATTTGATCACATCATTAGGGTGTGCAGGGTAGAGTCCCCGCCCCTGGGGCAGGATGCATAAACGGACACTCACTCAAGGAGACACACAGAAGCAGATACGCGAGGAGAGACACGGGAGAGCGGCCCTGCGGCAACACGCCACATGAGCTTTGAAAATATGCTCTTCTGCTGAGACTCACAGCTGCACGTGCAACTGAAAACCACCCAGATCTTTAAAAAAAATCATTTAGGAAAACTGTGGTCCTACCACTGGAAATGCTATAGAATTATGTTGGCCAAAATGCAAAAAGGTTCACAGTCTTCAACTAGACGAGGAGAGAAAGCTACAGAACAGCGCAAATAATACGAAATCATGCACAGAAAGCATGGGAGGATCTAAAAATGCAGTAGCTGCGGCTTGTCTTACTACAGGTTTATTACCCCCTTTGTTTTATATTTATTTTTTCTCCTCAGTTAACATGAAGTACCTGTTAACTATATTAGGAACTATTTTAATGGCACATTCATGAGCATTAAACTGTCATTTGCAATAAGGCCCCAAAGTCACAAATGAAACTAGGAAATTGGCCGGTTTGATGCTATCAGAACATGACTTATTTTAGATGCTAAACAAATAATATTTTCACCAGAACAAGTAGTTTCAAAATGTGCAAGTGCAAGCTTTTCAAGAAGTATCTTCTCTGAAGAATTTTTCTTTTCATTAGATAATCCTTTACGTATATTCCTGAAACCTTCCCAGAGCTCATCCAATACTGCTCTGAGTTGAAGTTTTATGATATGAAACACACACATGCGCATGCAGGGATGAAATAACCCGAAATCTTAACAGCGGTTAAATCATTATAAATTGTCCTTTTCCCCATGCCAAGTATATATTATTTTTATAATCATAAAAAATAACAAAGCTACTTTCACTTAAAATACCCCTTTCATACGCTGTCAGGAGAAGTCGCAGGCAGGTGATGAGATTAGAGTAGATATTTGTCTCCTTACACTTTCCTGTATTTTCTGAATGTTCTAGAATAAGCAGATAGTATTGTCATCACCATAAAAAATTATTAGAAATGCACAAACAAAACGGTCCTAAGTTTTCAAAGTTTGATGAAAAATTGAAAGCTCTGGAAAGGAGAATTTAAAAAATACATGGAGCCTTGGGTGGTGGTGGCTGCCAGCTGATGGAAGCAGGGACCTGGGCATGCAGCCGTCGCCTGTGGGCTGCTCCCCGACCCCTCCTGCCGGGGAGGGGGCCGACTGTCAGACATTTCAACAGCCCTCGCGTGCTCGGCCCACCGCCCCCTGTGCTGGCAGCCACCACGGTGTAAAGCCCTTCCTTTGAGCCGCTCTGCATCGCATCTTGATTTTCCTAAAAAGGCAGAAACATTTTAAAAGCCAGAGATTAGGCCTTTTTTGTTTCCTTAGCTAAAGCATTGTTCAGTCTTTATAAAGTCATTTGCCTCTGCGCGTGTCATATCAAAACTCTTAAAAGATGATGCACAGCAGTAAGTAACTGAATGTCCTGAGGGTAAAGCTTTAAACAAAGATAACTCATTTTATTAGAGTAGAAGCAGTCCCTGAGGGGGTTTGCCTCTCAGAACCGTCCTGTAAAATGCAAGTCAATGTCTCCTCCACAATTTCACTTGGCAATATTTTCAAGAGCCAAACAAGAAAATTATAAGAACCCCCTTCTTGACTTAACACAACCATTTTTAAAGCACTGCCACATTACCCATTTTTCCTAATTTTTGACTATTTAAACAAACTATCAGAAATTTATTTTATACACAGCAGCACATTCTGGCTTATCTTAGCAAAATCTAATACACACTCTGGATTCCAAAAACACAAAAGCAAATCAACTGGTTGGCCTTTTTCAGACTCACTGTTGTTTACTGGATATTTAAATAAGATCACCCATTTCCAAGAGAGGAATGGTGTGGAATGGTCTAGAACTTTCTCTCATGTAAGGGAGGTGGTCCTACCTACCACAGCCCCTGTAGGCTTTCCTCAAGGTGCCCCAGGTTTATTGGCCTCTCCCCTCCTCTGTGAACTCCACTCCTCTATGGGGTTCTCAGCTCACGAGCTGCTTCCTCCAGGAAGCCCTCCCTGACCACCCAGATTGGAACAGCTCCCCTGCCTGCCTCTCTGGCTCACGGCACCCTCTTCCATCACGCTTTTTGGTTTCACTCCGGGACTCATTTCTAACTGAGAAGCACCCTGTGCCTGTGGGAGCAGGAGGGTGCTGGCTTGTGTGGTGGGCGCTGGGTGAGTGTTGAATGAATGAATAAGCACACTGGATAAGCAGGCATGTGCCTCAGCAGGCACCCACACACATGCCCCGACTTCTGCTCTCTGACCACCTCTGCCAGCTGCTCGTCAAGACTGAAGATGTTCTTCATTTTCCTTCCCCTCTCCGAAGCCACTCTGACAGCAGGACAACTTCAGCTTGTAGATAAAAACAACCGCCCTGCTAGGAGCCATGGCCAGAACAGTCCAGAAGGCCAAAACAAATTAATTCCTTTCAGCATCTCCAGGGCAACAGCAAACCCCAGGAGACCTTCTGGCTCCCTTCTGCCAAAATGCATTTTGACCCCACTCAGACAGAGGCTGGGCAAATGTGTTCAAACAACACGCTCTCCCCCTGGAGTTGAATACAACGGAGATGATCTGACTTTAATACATTTTAGTTTTAACAAACTCAAGCTACCCAAAGAACTATTTGTAATTCAGCTTACTGTGTGCTTTAACAGGGTGAATTTTATTGTATGTGAATTATATCTCAGAAAAAAAAAAAAAAAAAAATCCCAATTGAGGGGCATTCTACAAAATTCCTGGCCAGCCTTCTCAAAACTGTCCAGGTCCTCAAAAACAAGGAAAGTCTGAGAAGCTGTCACAGCTAAGTAGCATCTAAGGAGACCTGATGACCAAATGTGATGTGGGGTCCTGGGACAGAGAACATTGGGGGAAACTGAGGAAGTGTAAATGAAGTATGGACTTTAGCTAATAAAATGTGTCAATATCGGCTCATGAATTATGACACACAAGACATTGGGCAGTGGGCACATGGAACTCTCCAGACAATCTTTGCAATAACCCTGCAAATCCAAGTGTTCTAAAGTAAAGAAGTACTAACTATAGGTTCAAACAGAAGGACAAAAGAGCCATGTGTAGGGAAACCACAACTGAGTCCAACTCTGTCACACTGGGGAGCATAAAGTCCAAAATAGGGCCCACTGGCAGGGTGCCAAAGTCCTGAGCTGTCTGCCCTGACTATAGTGTCTGGATGTCTCCAGAGCCCTCAGGAGCCCTGCTGTTTGGGGTAGTATCTACTTTGGCAGTCAATGAGATCCTGCTGAGACATGCATAAGCGTAACCTCTGGAATGACGTCCCAACTCGCTTTGAAGCCTCTCAGCCATATAAACTCATTTGTCTTTACCCTTTCCCCCTTTTGGTCAGGATCTTTTTCCAGTTGCATTGCTAGTTGGTGCTTGGTAGTAATCCCTCAGTGCCAGGGAGGCTCACCCTGGGAGTCATGTTCCATGCCAGGGAGAAGTTATTGCATTTATATGCTGAGTTCGGCTTAGAGAGAGACCACATTTGAGCAACAAGGAGGCTCCCAGGAGGCAACTCTTAGGCACCCTATAATACTAGGCTAAGTTTCAATTTCAAGAGTAAAGGCTCATAAGCACAGTCATCATATCAAGGGCCCATCAATGGACCATCTTCCTTCACTAGTCATTGCCCCTGTACTCGGGGGATTCTTGCTGTTCCATTAGAGAATGTGGCAGAGCTCCCCAGGATGAGAATTTGATATTCCTTTGGTTATTGTGTGAATCTCCATCCACCATGACAATGTCCCAAGAACATTTGAACACATTTATATGCCTTAAATATATGCCCAGGTGAGCTTCCTCCCATGTATTCCCCATCATTGACACCCCGCACCAGTGATCATCCCCTGCCACAGTTGTAACCCTTCTGTGATGCAAAACTTCAAAAATGAAACCAATAAAGTAGCCAAATACAATTAATAAGAAAAATGAAGCCAATAAAATAGCCAAATGCAATTAATAGTAGTACTAGAGTTGGTAGAAGCATGCCCAAGAGACTTAAATCTCTGGGCTGTCCATGTTCCAGCTGGGCCCTGAATCTCAATTGAGTTGCAAACACCTACTCTCCAGTTCATTGGTCTCACCCAGGACAACTAGGAAGGAGGTGATGATGGACAACCACCATAACAAGGAACTGAGAGAGTCTACAACTGCAAGCAAGAGTCCCATCCATTGGCCATATGGGATCGCAGCCTCCTCCCTCTCAATTAGAGGTGGAGTGGACATCACCATCCCAGAATACTCAGGATTGGGGAGTGAACTACCGACTAAAGTAGACTTACTGGTATTCTACTATAGACTTATTGTGATTCAAGCAATAAAAGAAATTATATCATTGATGTGGAGGCAGGGGCATTTCAGGACTTAGGAATTGTCCTGAATGACATTACAATGACAGATACAGGCCATTGTATATCTTCCCATAACCTACAGAAATGGGTGGGAGAGTGTAAACTACAATGTAAACTTTAATCCACGCTTAGTGGCAACGCTCCAAAATGTGTTCATCAATTGCAATGAATGTACCTCACTAATGAAGGATGTTGTTTGTGCGGGAGAGTGTGGGAGGTGTGGGGAGCGGGGCATATGGGAATGAATCCCCTATATTTTTTGTGTAACATTTAGGTGATCTAAGTTGTTTTTTTTTTTAAGTAAAGAGGTAATTAAGAAAAACACTTGGTTGACGATTTTAAACCTAGACGGTTTTTGCTTCCCATAACCACGAGGGCTCGTCAATGACATCTGAGGCTTGCCTGCCCTCTTCTCGTTAAGTTCAGCAAGTTTAAGCTGAACGTGGCCAGGCCGGGCCCTGGAGGGTTAGAGTGGAGCCAGAAAGGACACGGATAAAATCCACCCCGACTGCTGCCCCGCGGAAGGCGGGTTTAAGTCCTTTTCAGGGACCAAGCCCTGGTTTCGCTGCCTTGGGGGGCTCTGGGCCGCAGCGCAGGGATGGTGGTCGCAGTGAGCTCGGGGCCCCGTGAGGCGCCTGCGCTAAACCGGTCCCACTTGGCTCCGAGGCCGGTCCTGAGACCAGGGGCTCGAGGCCTGGGGGTGGGGTGGGGGTGAGCAGGCCCGGCGCCGCCCGCCACGTGTCACCCCGAGCTTCTCAGCTAAGGCCACGGCCCCGAGGCGTGTGTGCAGGGAGGGGTGGAGCCAGGATCCAACGTGGGGCTGTGGGACCCCCGTGGCCCCCCACGGCAACAAGAGGCGTCACGTCGCCACCGTGCCCGTGTGTGAGGGGCACCTGTGCAGGGGGTGAGAAGGCTGGACAGGTGGGCTTAGCAGCCCCTGCGGGCAGAGGGAGGTGCCTGCACTTTTGATTTTCCTATCAAAACGTTTACTAGCTCCATGATGTCTATTCTGAGCACGTGTTACTTTCATACTTAGCAAAATGGTGTATGGCGGACTGTTTAACTCAAGTTTTAAATGACGAGTTGCTATGAAATGTGATCTGATTATTGATTTTTCAGCGTCTGTGCCCCATTTAGCTTCAAGAATGCTTGACCAGTTCCTCAGGTGCAGTGGGAGAAGCCACCCCCAGTCCCCAGGGGACCCCACCAGGGCCCATCCCCCAGACCCACCCTTGGCCCCCAATCGCCCCCCACAGGAAAGCAGGCACCCCGCCTCCAGGGCACGGCCCCTCGGCTGCTCTGCACAGGGACGGCTGAGCTCGCACTTCGAAACTCCCCTTCGCCGGCCACTGAAGAATAAAACAGGGAGACAGCGGTGCAGGCTCCACCTTGGCGGGGTTCTGTACGCAGGGGCGATTAGGATCTCTGATTTGTGAGCATGTCCTGCGTCCTCAGCTTTGCTTTTTCCAGGAGGGAATGTTGAAGGGAACAAGGAGGAGCCCTGGAGGTCGTTTAGGTCCAGCGCTTTGCTCACACCAGACGGAGACTTTGGAGGTGGCAAAAGAGCCCAAGCTGGTGGACGCGGGGCAGTGCGGGGGGGGGGGGGCGAAAGAGAGGCCGAGCTCAGGACAGCCTGATCTGCTCTTGTTTCCCAGGTGTGGAGCCTGGCAGGACGCTTCCTCTGCTCTGTACCTTTTTCTTGCTTTTCCTGGGGTGTTTTCAGGATGAGACCAGGCTCCGCTCCACGTGATCTAGTGAGGCCTGTTCCCATTTTGCAGAGAGGACACAGAGGGCCAGGCCAGGTGGCCTCGGGCAGGTGGCGTGACCGGAGGGCCTGAGACGGGCACCCAGCCTGATGTGAGCCGGGCTATCTCTACCTGGTGGCGTAAGGGGATACCTCGGGCCTCGGTGGAAATATCAATGCCTCTGGGGATCAAAGCAGGCAGGGGGATTTGAGGCATGGCCCAGCGCCACAGGGAGCTGAAGATTTAAGCCAGCGCAACCAGGAAAAGAAGACGCCCTGGCGTGGGCCCTGGGCAATCCCTCCGCAGACGCGCCGGCCCGATGGGTTTCTGAGACAGTGGGGCCATACGTCTGTCCCCCACTCCATCCCAGTTCATATTTCTGTTGGCAAAGTATAATATCGTTCTTCCCCAGCAGAGCAGAAGGCCAAGGGGGCTCCTGGCTTTCTACAGGACATTCTTATATGGCCTCCATCTCTGCCTTGCATAAATAAAGCCTGAGAGGCTAAGGAGGAAGCCAAGAAAAGAAGCCATAAATAGCTCAGCTCCACGGGGGAGGAAGCTGTGCCTCCCTAACCCAAACCGAGGCGGACAGAATCCTACGTGCAGGTCTCTGAAAACCTCCTCTGTGCCTGCGAGAGCACCGGGGAGAACAAAACATTTGTCAGCAAAGAGCCGAGAGTGTTTTTTTTTTTATTAAACTCTGCAAGCAAGAGAAAGGGAAAAATTCACAAGCTAGATGCTGGAGAAGATATTGAGTTTTGGCACACATCTGAAGGAAGAGTTCTAGCATCACACTTACTTTCATGTACATTTCAGACGTCTGTGCAGGTGTGCTTACTAAGAAGCAAAAGGCAACAGAATTAATAAAAGGGCCAATTCACCAGGAAGAAATAACAATCATAAATATATATGCACCTGACCAGGATGCCCCAAACTGCATGAGACACACACTGGCAAAACTGAAGGGAGAAATAGATGTCTCTACAATAATAGCTGGAGTCTTTAATATGCCACTCTTAGCATTGGATAGAACATCTGGGCAGAGGATCAATAAAGAAACAGAGAGCTTGAATAATATGATAAATGGAAAAAACCTAATAGACGTATACAGATTTGTACCCCCAAACAGCAGGATATACATTCTTCTCAAGTGCTTATGGATCTTTCTCCAGGATAGACCATATGTTGGATCACAAAGCAGGTATCAATAAATTCAACAAGATTTATATTATACAAAGCACTTTCTCTGGTCATAATGGAATAAAGCTGGAAATCAACAACAGGTAGAAAAAGGAAAAATTCACAAGTATATGGAGATTAAACAAAACACTCTTAAATAACCAGCGGGTCAAAGAAGAACTTGTGAGAGAAATCAATAAATACCTTCAGAGAAATGAGAACAAGAACACAACATATCAGAACCCATGGGATCCAGTGAAGGCAGTGCTGAGAGGGAAATTTATAGCTTTCAGTGCTTACATTAAAAAGGAAGAAAGAGCTAAAATCAATGACCTAACTAAACAACTGGAGGAATTAGAAAAAGAACAGAAAACTATTCCCAAAGGAAGCAGAAGGAATTAAATAACAAAGATCAGAGCAGAAATAAATGAAATTGAGAATAAAAAAAACAATAGAATTAACAAAACCAAAAGTAGATTCTTCGAGAAGAATAACAAAATCGACAAGCCCTTAGCTAGATTGACAAAGAAAAAAAGAAAGACAAGGCAAATAAATAAAATAAAAATGAAAAGGGGGACATTACTACTGACCCCTCAGAAATAAAAGAGTTCATAAGAGGATACTATGAGCAACTGTATGTCAACAAACTAGACAATGTAGATGAAATAGAAAAATTCCTAGAAATGTACAAACCACCTACACTGAACAAAGAAGAAAGAGAAGACTTCAACAAACTAATCACAAGTAAAGAGACTGAAACAGTCATCGAACAACTCCCCAACATGAAAAGCCCAGGACCAGACGGTTTCACAGGTGAGTTCTACCAAGTATTCAAAGAAGATTTAATACCAATCTTACTCAAATTCTTCCAAAAAATTGAACAAGAAGGAACACTACCAAACTCATTCTATGAAGCCAATATCACCCTAATACCAAAGCCAGATAAAGATATTATGAAAAAAATAAAATTACAGTCCCATTTCCCTAATGAATACAGTTACAAAAATCTTCAACAAAATACTTGCTAATCGAATTCAACAATACATTAAAATAATTATTCATCATGATCAAGTGAGTTTTATACCAGGCATGGAAGGGTGGTTCAACACAAAAAAATCAATCATTATAATATACCACATTACAAATTCAAAGAAGAAAAATCACTTGATCATCTCGATTGATGCAGAAAAGGCATTTGACAAAATACAGCCTCCTTTCTTGATAAAAATACTACAGAAGATAGGAATTGAAGGAAACTTTCTCAACATGATAAAGGCCATAGATGAAAAACCCACAGCTAATGTTGTACTCGATGGTGAAAGACTAAAAGCTTTCCCGTTGAGATCAGGAGCAAGACAGTGATGCCCACTGTCACCACTGTTGTTCAATATAGTGCTAGAGGTCCTAGCTAGAGCAATCAGGCAAGAAAAAGAAAAAAAAGACATCCAAATCAGAAAGGAAGAAGTAAAACTTTCGCTATTTGCAGGTGTTATGATTCCATACTTAGAAAGTCCCAAAAGACCTACAACAAAGCTGCTAGAGCTAATAAACAATTTCAGCAGAGTGGCAGGATACAAGATTAATATGTGAAAATCAGTAGTATTTCTATACACTACTAATGCACAATATGAAGAGGAAGTCAGGAAAAAATTCCATTTACAATAGCGAATGAAAGAACCAAATTTTTAGGAATAAACTTAACCAAAGACATTAAGTACTTGTATTCAGGAAACTACAATGCATTGTTAAAAGAATCAAAGAAGATCTAAATAAATGGAAGACTATTCCATGCTCATGGATTGAAAGACTAAATATCATTAAGATGTCAGCTCTACCCAAATTGATATACAGATTCAATTCAATCCTGATAAATTCCACCAGCGATTTTTAAAGAAATAGAAAACACAATTATCAAATTTATTTTAGAAGGGTAAGGGGCCCCGAATAGCCAGAAACATCTTAAAAAAGAAGAGCAAAGTTGCAGGACTCCCACTTCCAGACTTTAAATCATATTACCCAAACCCTCCCAGTTGGGGCAGAACAATCTATTCAACAAATGGTGATGGGAGAACTGGATATCCACAGCCAAAAGAAAGAAAGAGGACCCCTATCTCACACCTCATACAAAACTTAAAATGGATCAAAGACCTAAATATAAAATCTACAATCATAAAGCTCCTAGAAGAAAATGTAGGGAAACATCTTCAAGATTTGGTAGTATGTGGTGAATTCTTAAACCTTACACCAAATGCACAAGCAATGAAAGAAAACATGGATAAACGGGACCTCCTCAAACTTAAACACTTTTGTGATTCCAAGGACTTCGTCAAGAAGGTGTAAAGGCAGCCCACTCAATGGGAGAAAAGATTTGGAAACTACATTTCCGATAAGGGTTTGACTTCCATCCTATATAAAGAATCATACAACTCAACAATAAAAGAGCAAGCAATCCAATTTAAAAATGGGCAAAAAACTTAGACATTTTTCTGAAGAGGAAACACAAATGGCCAAAAAGCACATGAAAAAAATGTTCCATATCACTAGCTATTAGGGAAATGCAAATCAAAACAACAATGAAATATTATCTCACACTGCACAGAGTGGTCATTATTTAAAAAAACACAATAAGTGCTGGAGAGGATGTGGAGAAATAGGAACACTCCTTCACTGTCGATGTGAATGTAGAATGGTGCAGCCTCTGTGGAAGACAGTTTGGTGGGTCCTCAGGAAGCTAAATATAGAACTGCCATATGATCCAGCAATTCCTCTACTAGGGATATATCCAGAAGAACTGAAAACTGTGATGCGAACAGACATCTGCACCTGATGCTCATAGTGGTGTTATTCACAATCGCCAAAGGATGGAAGCAACCCAAGTGTCCCTCAACTGATGCCTGGATAAACAAAATGTAGCATACACGTATGATGGAATACTATGATGCTGTAAGAAATCGGAACACGTATGATATCATGGATGAACCTTGAAGACATTATGTTAAGTGAAGTAAGCCAGGTACAAAAGGACAACTATTGCATGGTCTTACTTAATATGTACCAAATATGAAGAATAAATGCATGGAGTTAAAACCTAGAGTATGGGTTATTAGGAGAAAAGAGGAGGGCTGAGAAGGTATACTGATGCTTAAAGTGTGTATAAATTTTAATTAACTTGACTGTAAAAGTATGGAAATGGATAGAGTTGATGGTAACACATTATAGTGAGTAGAACTAATGCAGCTGGTTTATAAGTGGATTGTGGCTGAAAAGGGTAGTCTAGGGATATAAATGTCAATTGACAGAAAGCTAGAGAATAATTTAGGGACTGACTAATACAGTGAACCCAGTGGTGGATGAGAATTGTGGTTAATAGTACAAATACAAGAATGTCCTTCTTATGAACTAGAAGAAACGTACATCACTATTACAAGGTGGTAAGAATGTAGAGAAGCGTGGGAAAAATACCATTAATGTAACCTATGGGCTATAGGCAACAGCAATACTGTAATATTCTTGCATAAATGCCAAAGATGCACTGTGATAATAATTAGGGGGTATGGAAAAAAATGTGCACTAGAGACCATAGTTAGTGGTAATAGTCTAATAATAATATCTCATGCTCTGTAATACATGTTCCACAACAATGTCGTGTGTTGGTGGAGGGGTGTTGTATGGGAATTCCACACATGTGCATGATTGTTTTGTAAGTTCACAACCTCTCTAATAAAAATATATTTTTAAAAAAGAAAAAAAGGCAAGAGGAAAAAAAATTCAACACCAAAAACTGGTTAACTAAAGCATTCTGAAGACATCCTTGAATTATAGGTCTTAAAACTACTAATTTGAACTTACCTTTACCAAAGGATCCTAACTAATACCGAAGAGACCGCACAGCCCGCCATTTTTGGCACTCAGAAGGAGGAGATCCCCAAACAGCTGTTGCTGACACAGAAATCAAAGTTGCATTCAACAAGGACGGCTCTCTTACAGAAGGAACGCAAAGCGTGGCGTTGGGGGGCGCCGTGCAGGAGAGGGGCAGGTGGGAAGGGCAGTGGGTCCAGGGCACCCCCAGCCTGCAGGGTGGACAGCCCTCTGCACACCACTGACCAGCAGCCAGGGCCTCTGGAATTCCCCTAAGAGAAGGTAGGAAAGTTAGTGCCCGCCATTCATTTCACAGCATTCTGCTTACCCGGAAATCCTGGAAACGTTTTCAGCTCTTGGGCCGCAGGAGGGTGTGATAAAGAAGGCCTCGGAAACCAGGATTCGCCCTGGGGCAGTCAGGCCAGCAAGCCCCGCTGCAGCTCCAGCGCTGGCCCTCGGGTGGCCGCCCCCGCGGGCTCGGGGCTGCTGTGTCCCGGCAGGAGGAAGGTCCAGGAGCCCGGAGCTCGCGCCCAGCTCCCCAGCCCCTCTCCCCGCAGCCCGGAGGTTCCCCCAGGGCCCAGCAGGCTCCGCACAGCTCCTGCACCGCACCACGGAGCCTCCGACCCAGGGCTGAAGCAGCGAGAGCGGACACGCGGCCCCCGCGCCGCCTCCCCGCCAAGGCGCACACACGGCGAGGCCCCACTTCCCACCGAGCAGGGTTTCCACCAGCGCGGCTGAAGCCGGGCCCCTCTAGACTGGACGCTCCCCAGAGGCATACGGTTCCCTCGCGGGTGGAAAAGCAGCGCCTCTGCCCGCCAGCCGGGTCCCTGGGCACCGGGCCTTGTGGCGGGACTCCGCGTGCTGGCGCGGGGCCTGCGCAAACCAGACTTCGTGGTGCTCCGTGGGCGGCAGGACGCGCCTGGCACCACCCAGGAACCCGAGCCTTCTGACAAAGCAGGTGCACTTAGTGCTTAAAGGACCACTGCATACGGCTTCAGAAAATAGTCCAAAGATCACTGGCTGCACGGAGCACCCCCAAAAGGCGTTGCAAAGACAAAGGCCCTGATCCTCAGACTCCCCCCTGGGGACAACCCGCAGCGTTGCTGAAATCAATTCCACTTGCTCAACGCCCAAGAGGAGGGGAGGGCACTGGAGGTGTCCGGGGCCGGTCCCGGTGCGCCCTGGGGGTGGGCCGCTGGGCAGGTGCGCTGTCCTCCCCGGGCGGCCCCTTGTCTTCTTCTCTCTCAGAGTCTTTGAAACCTAACGCCAGGGAAGGCGGCTGCAGGTGACTGAGGCGGTTTCCCTCCGTCACCCTCTCAACCTGTAGGCGTCCCCCCAACCTGTACAGCACCCTCCTAACATGTAGGTGTCCCCCCAGACCGGTAGGGCATGCCCCCACCCCCCTGTAGCCCGCCTCAGTCTGCAGCTTCACCACCAAGTCCTCTCTCCCGCGTCCTCTCCCCACTCTCACCACCTGTCCTCTGAAGCGCGGGCCCAGAACGCACGTGGGCTGCAGGTCTCAGCCCATAAGCAGGAGCTGCGTCCACCCCTGCCTCGGGACCCCGCCGCAGGGCACCGCCACTCCCCTCCCCTCCCCCTCCCCGCGACTGCGGGACCCCGGGTGGGCCTCGGCCCTCCTTCCACTGACCTGCGGCCATTCCCTAGGCCCCTAACAGCAGCCAGGAGGCCGCCCCCTCCCGAGCCCCTCTGCGCACCTCCCCGGCTCCACCCTCGTCTCCCGCAGCCCTGCGGCTCCAACACTGGACTCCCCGTGCGCTCCACGCCCCCAAGCCCAGCTGCTGCCTCGCTCCGCTCCTCTCGGCCAGGCCTGGGTGCCTGGGGTCAGGGCCGCCTGTGCGCAGGGTCTGGGGCCGGGGGCCACCCTGCAGGAAGGGCAGCCCCTCTCCTTGCCCCCTTGGCAGGCCAGGTGCACGTGCACCCAGGTGCCTGGGGGAGACGCTGATCCCGCACTGAAGTACCACGGGGTGTTCCGCGGGGCACGGGCTGGAATCCAGATACATTGGGGCGCCTCCCCCTCAGGGTGTCGGCTGCCAGCACCAACCCGGAGCTCCCCCAGCCGGGCGGCACGTGCTTGATGTCTGCCCTAAGGCCAGTGCACTTCTGCCAGGGGCCCTGGGACCTAGCAGTGGGGCTGTATGTGTGCATGTGTGTGAGCATAACAGTGCATGTGTGTGCGTGTACTGTGTGAGCATGCATGTGTGCGTGCATGTGGGCATATGTGCATCGTGCATGAGCGTGCATGTATGTGAACACGAGGGTACATGTCTGCATGTACTGCATGAGTGTGCATGATGTGTTCATGTGGGCACACGTGCATTGTGTGAGTGCATGAGTGTGCATGTGTGTGCATGTATGGATGTGTGTGTATGCATGGGTACAGGCATGAGTGCATGTGTGAGTGCACTGCCTGTGTGCACATGTGTGCGTGTTGTGTGCATGTGCACAAGGCCCTGGTGAGGTGACTTCTCGCCAGCCCCCTGAGATGGCTGCTTCCACCTCTGGTTAAGCAGATTAAGAGAACAGTTTTAAAGGCGATTTTGTTTAATGTTACCGATGCTATAATACTCCTCAATTTTTTTTGTATTTCTAAATTTATATTTTTATTTTTAAAGTCTTAGAACCAAAGTGAAAAATAAATCTCAATTCTGTAAATGAATTTGTGTCTTTAAAATTTGTATCAATATAGGGGAAAGTTCAAAGGTCAGATTTAATAAACCTAAATTGCATTAAAATTAGAATTACAGTTAGAAAGAACATACTGTATATTTGGCACACATGCTCCACCTCAGGGCCTGCATAAGAAAAGCAATAATTCGGAAATAAAGGTGCTTCAAGCTCCCACAGTCAAAAGTGCCTCACTTTTCTCAGACAACGGCAGTATGAAGCAAAGACAGAGCCATTTTTCATACTTTGAAAGCTAACTGCTATGGAACCACGTCTCTTTCCTACTCACCAGAAGTTCCTATTACTAGGTTTTTACTAAAAAGTTTCCGTTCAGCAAAGGCCATCTGAGACTCACTTAGCTGCCGCTTCCTGCCGGCAAACCACCCCTTCGACTGCAACTGAGCTCGATAGTTTGCAAGGGTATTTGTGGTGCTTTGAGAGAAATGTAGAATCTAAACATTTACGAGTCTCAGGGGCTTGCCAAGCATTTCCGAATCCCTCAAAACTGTAACAAGGCATGCCACGGGCCGGCCAGCTGCTGCACGCTCTCACCCCGACAGGGCCCACAGCTCCCTCGACGCGCTCAGGAACCCGTGGCCAGCAGCTCCGGGGTGTTCGGGAACCCCACGCGTGGGCATGCCTCTCCCTCGTGGGCCCCTGCGAGGACGCATACAGTCCCCAAACAAGCCTCTGACCCGATGCTTTGCTGCCGGCTGGGGCAAAGGGCACCGACGCCGAGTTTCCGCGGCAGGCACGCGGCTGGCGCAAAGCAGAACGCCAGAGGGCACAGTGCGAAGGGACCGGGGAACAGGGAAGATGCGAAACACGGCACTTTTGGCCGAGGGTCCAGAGCAGAGCGCTCCCGCTCCCTTCCCGCCCCCTGCCCCCTTCCTCTGCAGTCCTCGGAGCCTGCGTGAGGGTCAGGGACACCTGAAGGGCACGCAGCATCCCGAAGGCTCCCCTGCACTAAGGGGCCCTGGCCTTCGCGTTCAGATAAGGAGGCAGGGGTCTGCCAGCACCCCCGTGACCTGGGTCAGGGCCCACGGCCCCTCCTCGGCTCACCCCTCCTTGCTCCCCTTAGCAGGCACCTGCCCGCCCTCCTCATGCCCACAGAGGTTCAGGGGGCCCATGCCAGCCCATGCCAGCACCCCAGCCTCCTCCGCAGATGGGTCTGTGCCTGGCGCTTTCTAATTGGAACCAGGGTGAAAGGAGGAAGGAGGAGCCTTTTCTTCTCTGCAGTGAGAGCTGGGAAGGAGCCTGCAGCTTCGATGGCTGCGCCCTCCCCCCCCCCCGCGTGGGGAGACCCCTTCCACCCAGTACCTCCCCCTCACAGGTAGGGGCGCCAGCAAGGCCCCCCAGCTGCCCGAGCTCCAGCTGGGACCCCAACCCTCGCTACCCAAAGCCCCTTCTCGCCACCACCCCTTCCGAAGGACTCTGAGCCCCCCAGCTGTGAGTAAAACAGGCCGGGGGACCCTCGGCCCTGGTGGGAGGCAGGAAGGAGGCCCCGCCCCACCAGCCCCGTGAGGCAGACACGAGGACGCTGCCCCCAAGGCCCGGCAGCAGCGCCAGCGGCCTTCTGTGCAGAGGGCCTCGCGCCTCCAGCCACGCGGCCGGCGGGACCTCGGCCGCACCCCACAACTCGCGCAGGGGCGAGCCAGACTTTCTTTCCAGCACAAGGTTCCAAGCACAAGTCCTCGTTATTACAGCACAGCCTACTAGGTGCGCTTCTCCCCGTCAGGCGGCTTCTCCGGCACTTCACCCGTCTCGGGGACATCCAGCGTGGCCGTAAGACGTGACTCGTCCTGTTCCAGGCGGACATCAGGACCAGGCCGCGGGCTCGGCTCGCTGGCATCTCAGGCCACTGCGCTGCGTTGCTGTGGCTACGCAGATGTCATGAAGCCGCTGCCTCGGGGGCTCCCCTGCTTGCCACCCAGGACCTTTGCAAAGCACGAACAGGGCACACACTCGAACCCGAGCGTGCTCTCTTATCCCAGCAACCAAAGGCGGAGCCTTGGCTGTCCAAAGGGTGCAGAGGCCGTGCCGCCGCGCAGGGTCCCAGGCACGTGCCCACCAGGAACCCGGGCTGTCGGCAGGAAGGGCGCAGAGCGTTGGACAAGGCTCGGGGGCTCCGCAGGTTTCTTCTTGCAGGTCCTCGAGTCCCACCGAGGACTCGGGTCCTCTCGGCCTCCATCCCTCCCAGGGTAGCTGCCCTCGCTCACCCCGGGGGTCCCCGGGCCTAGGGCAGGGTCAACGTGACACCCCTGTCCAGGTGAGCACAGGTCGGGCCTGCCAAGGGGACCCCGACCCCAGGCCTGAGTGGCTGGCCGGTGGGCAGGCAGGCACCAGCTGGAGCCCACGAGAGGCCAGGGGCGGGCCCCGGAAGGACGCAGATCCCCCGGCCACCGCACAGAGCTGGGCAGGGAGCAAGCGTGGAGGAGAGCGGGGCCAGGGTCACCGCCCTCGCGCGCCCGACCCGCGCGGGGCCCGCCTGAGCTTCTTAGTGGCCACCAGCGGAGTCACACTCCTGACTGTGACATGCTAGTTCGGCTCTTTCTGGTACGCTAAGGCTATGTGGGCTCGTCTGCGCACCTGTCCCTAAACGGAGCAAGGTGGGGGCCATGGATGAACTGAACTGAACAGTCATTTGTACAACAGCTGGACAGAGAAGCCTGTTTAAGAGAAAGGGGTCTCTAGGCCAGCCAGGAAGCCCCAGCCCTGGCCACGCCGACACCACGGCCTCTGCCAAGGTGGCCAAAGCAGCCACGGGGGCTGCACGGGAGCCGACCGCTCTCCCGCTGAGTCGCAGTGGACTTCCACGCTCCTGCGGCGGCGTGAGAGAAGCACGCTGCAGCGAGAACCGGGCCGGTGGCTGTGAGATGTGAGAGACTCGAGGAGAAACGGGTCTGCCGACTTCTGTGGCCAGAAAATGAGAAAAATGGCAGAGTAAAGAGAGGAAGGAATTCCAAACCGGGCTGTTCACTCCAGGAAACAAAAGAGGGGGCAGGGATTCAAATCTAGACCAAGACATCACCAAAACCCATGTTTGTTAGCTAAAGGGAGGCCCTTTTTTGCAAGACACTGTGCTCAAAATCACTTTCCCGGGAAAAATCGCCTCTCTCCTGATTTCTGATTCTCCTTGGCCGGCTTTCCACCCGGCGCTTTTGGTCTCGGCAACAGCCTTCCCAGCTTTCTTTTGCAGGAGTAAAAACCAGCGACAACAGAGGAAACCCCCCCCCCCACTGCGTGGAATATCGCACTCCTCCATCCTTGCTTCTCAGGATGCGAGATGAACTTAGAGGCTCCTCCAGAGGAGGCCGACTGTGTGCAGGGGGGCTGGGGAGGGTGGGGGGATAGCCTATGGGTTCCCTCAACAGAATTCGCCTCCAAACAAAGGCCCTGACCTCCCTGAGGTGACGGATTCCCCGTGAAGGCTTTGAGGAGCGTGGGGTGGAGAGCTGAGCTGCGGAACTCCCACCCCAGCCATGCCCGAGCCCCTCTCCCTCACTGGCCCGATTTGCTTGCTCTGGCGGCTTTCCCCACGTCACTCCTCTCCCACAGTCAGCTCGAGCACTGCTGGGACAGGCAGCAGCTTGAGCAGCCCAGTGAGAGAGGAAGTGGGGGCTGCCCCAGCACCCCACAAGCTGCGCTGCTGCACCTCGTCTGAAGGAGCTGGGCTAGATCGCGCTGCCCCTGTCCCCACAGCTCCACCTTCTGGAACAGGGTGAGGCGGGGCCAGCAGGGACGCGCAGGCAGTGCAGGGCTCTAGAGACTCCCCGTTTTAGTCTCAATAACGGGTTGGGGGGCAGGCAGGAGCTCTAGCTGCACAGCACCTCCCTGCTCGGCTCCTTCCTCTCCTCTCCTCCTCCTCTCTGCAAGTTCTGCAGGCCTCGATGCCTCTCCCCTCGCCAACGCCACGCTGGACGAGATCTAATATGTGCAGCCTGTTTTTAAAATTACATTTCCTTAACAGACCAGTTTGGATATTGCAAGTTTTAATCTAAACCAAAACTCATCATTTTTGATGCAAATACCTACAGTTCCCTCAAATTTAAAAATATAAACATCTGTGGTTAACCTAACAACAACTTGAAGGAGAATAAAAAGAAAAGTGGCATTTGTTCATAAAACATAAACGCTTACTCAGAACTCATGCACGTAACCGAGGTGTTTGATAGATGGTAAATGTCTTCCCTGGCACAGAAGTGGCCCCCAAAGAAAAGAAGGTTCAGCCCCCAGGGGAACGACGCAGGAGGCGCAGCAGTGGTGACGGGTCTCATGTTTCCCCTTTCGGCTCCCTCAGGAGCTGCTGCGCTCCCTCGCCTGCCGACTGCACAGGTGGGCTCCCTCGGCTGGCACGTCCCTCCCACTGCTCCTGTGAGGGCATTTGCCTTGTCCTTCAATACCCAGCTCAACTATCCCCTCCTCTGGGACGCCCTCTCCATTTCCCC
The DNA here is from genome assembly GCA_026826555.1 of Tolypeutes matacus. Classification (NCBI taxonomy): domain Eukaryota; kingdom Metazoa; phylum Chordata; class Mammalia; order Cingulata; family Chlamyphoridae; genus Tolypeutes; species Tolypeutes matacus. The sequence goes on along the minus strand of JAKSZT010000049.1, from coordinate 2,166,025 downwards.
AAGATAGAGCTCTTCAGCCCCTGCCCTGATGTGCCACCACATTTCAGAGCTCATAACTACAGATGACAAAGTACTGATACATTTGATCCTTTAATATTTTTATCTAGGAACCTTGTCGTTTTATTCAATATCTGGCCACGTGCCTGGCAAAGGCACTTGACATGATGGTGGATAAATAAATAAACAAGTAAATGAGTAAATGAAGTCCAGTGGGGGGGGGGACTTAGTAAGACAAAGCCTAGTAGGTGCAGAAAGTCCACACACACTTGGCCTGCACCCAGAGCAATCTCCACACATGCACAAAATTGTTAGAGAAATGATTTCATAATAAAATGTATAGCACCTTCAAATTCTGACTCCAGAGTTACTCTTCTCCTTTGAATAAAAAGATCAGGCGCAGAAGTAGGGTCCTAAAACAGCTGTGTTTGAAAAGCAGGCTGCATGCAATCTTTTAGTTTTTGATCATTAGGATAAAATTTATTACGTTTGTATCATCTGTCAGGTCTTCAGGACAGCGATGCTTCACACTAAAACGATGGGGGGAAACTGTGGGACATGCTGGGAAAGCTGCTTTGGGCCAGTCTACAGAATCTCCCCAAAGACTAAGAAGCATGCAGAGGCAATTACTAAGCTATAGAATAGGAGCCATTCTCCTTCCAAAAGAGGGCAATTACCCAGGGCAAGGGCTGTGTCTCTTGGTAACCAAATAACTCAATTTTCTCAAACAATGGCTCTCGCTTAAATAAACAGCCTTTGGCAGAGGGAGAATGGTGGGTTTTCAACTCATCTGATGACTACTAAGCATTGTAATGCAAAGGGAAATGTCTATGGATTTGTGGGCACTAATTCCAAAGAAGTTTACACAAGTTCACTGAAAAAGCCACAAATCATTAAGAGAAGCAGCTGGTTCTAACCCCCTACTTGTCATCTATAAAGAAAATTGAGTTAAACTGCATTTGCATATTGCTTTATTCACCTGTTGAAAGTTTAAGGATCAGAATTTGCAGCACCTTGTACCAGGTGGCAGGGGGGCAGGGGGCAGGTAGGACATCACCGGGGCCAGCCCCCTCCCTCCCTGCCCCCACCGTCCTGCGCCCCTCAGGAGAGTGTGGGGCACCCTTGGTGCACCCCTGGGTGGACACTCACCAAGCACAGCCCTTCTGACCCGCCCGCCCCACCACTTCTCCTGACCCGGGCTGTTTATTTAAGAAATGTTCAAAGCTGTAGGAGAGTTACGGGACCGTCCAGGCAGGCCCTGTCTCTCTCTACATAGGCGAGGCCCTGGGGAGTCGGTCCCCCGCTGGGCGAGGCTGACGGGGGCCTCAGACCCCAGCCCCTGCCTCTGGCTCTGCCCAATGACCCAGAACCTCTGCAAACCGGGTTTGGGGCATCACTGCGGCCGAAATCTCAGTGCCCCCAACTCCACACATTCCCGGGGGTAGGTCCGTTTGATGTCACAGGCATTACGTGCTTTGAAGTGTGTGAACTTGGGCAGATTAACTAGTTACCTGGACTCAATTCACCACCAGTTAAACGCCCTCCCTGGGCTGTGCTGGTGCCGGAGCCACGTACTCAGTGAGTGGCGGAGCAGTACCATACCTTAGCGACAAGCACAGCTTCCGCGAGGACCAGCCTTCCCGCACCCGCACTGCCGCCTTGTGGCCCTCTGGGGCACAGGGGCCCCTGCAGCCTGGAGTCCTCTCCCATGCCCGCTCCTCTCCTACCGGCCTCCCCATGCACCCCGAGTCCAGGCACTGGGAGACCCCCTTCCCGGAAGCACACTCTCTCTGTAAATTATCCGAAGTACAAACGCTCCAACACAGAATGTATGACCACACACACACACACACACACACACACACACACAATGTGTGCCCCCCCCACACACAATGTGTGCCCCCCCACACAATGTGTGACCACACACACACACGTGAATGAGTGACTGTGACCACACACACAATGTGTGACCACACACACACACACGTGAACGAGTGACTGTGACCACACACACACACAATGTGTGCCTACACACACACATGACCACACACACACACACGTGAACGAGTGACTGTGACCACACAATGTGTGCCCCACATACATACACACAATGTGCCCCCCACACACACACACAATGTGTGATCACACACACACACGTGAGTGACTGTGACCACACACACAATGTGCCCCCCCACACACACACAATGTGTGCCCACACACACACACAATGTGTGACCACACACACACACACACGTGAACGAGTGACTGGGCCCCCACACACACGTGTGGCTGTGCGAGGGCAGCCTCTTGCCCCTCTTGTCCTTTAGGCAGCTCTCCACGTGGGCTTCCTCCAACAGACAGACACAAGGTCTAAGGAGGGCCAGACTCCCGGCCTGCTGGTGAGCTCCACCTTTCAAAGCGCAAACCTACACCCGTCTATAAATCCCTGACACGCTTCCAAGGCGTCAAGAAGAAATTTCAGACTGAAGAAACGCAACGCTCTAAATAAAACTCGTGTGAGGAGGGAACTGAGTGTGGGCTCATGGTTAGGCTGGACTTGTTAGGCTGCATCCGTGCACTGCTCCGTTTCTATATGCATCCTAGCAACGCAAAGGGGAAACGCACCTTTCACTCCTTTAATACTCTAGCAAAAGGTGTGTTTCCTACAGTAGAGGCAGCTTTGGGTTCAAGGCTGTTCAGTGTAAGTCTAGCTTCAGGTCAAGCACGGAAGCTCTAAGGAAACACAAACTGCTATGTGTGAAGCTAATCACACCAGGGTCCCACGAGCGTTATTTTCCTTTCAAATGAAAATGTGGTTGGAATTTAGGCTGGGGCGATGGTCAAAAGGCAGGTTAGCAGTTTCCAGCTTTCAGACACAGCCGCGGGTCAGAGAGAAACACTGGACGCTGCCGCGGGACGGAGCCTGGGGGCGGGGGGCGTCCTGGGGGTGAAAGAGGGGACCACAGCTGGAGCGAGGGCCAGGGTCGGAGGGAAGCCCGGGGGAGCCCACTCTAAACCTGACAGCAGTTCTTCAGGGGCGGTGCCAAGGGCTGGGAGCTGGGGGTGGGGCTCCTTGCCCCAACTAGGAGTAAATGGGAGACTCTCCAAGCCACCCCCGACCCCCGCCTGTCTCCTGCTGTCTTCCTCCCTTCATCCTTGAACTTGGAATGAGCAGATGGTGAGAAGAAGCACGATGGGGGGGGCGGGGTAAGGGTGGGGGCTAGGGAGGGGGTGGGGGGTATGGAGGGGGGTGGGGGGTATGGAGGGGTGTTGAACTGAACTGTAACAAACATTTTAAAGCCTTAAGCCAATCCTCCCCGCGGGCCTGGGCCTGCACGGAGCTGCTCCCTGGCGGCGGCAGCCTGACGGGCAGCGGCTCTGCTCCATTCTCATCGCCCTGTGCTGCCTCTTCTCCCTCTACGCCGCCTTCCACGTCTTCTTCGCCGGACAGGGGGTGGCCCCCGCGCGGGGAAGGCGCGGCCGAGAACAGGCTACTATGGGGAGTGAAGAATGGAATCCTTGGGAAGGAGATGAAAAAAATGAGCAGCAACACAGATTTAAAACTAGCCTTCAAATATTAAATAAATTCACAGACCTAAATGTACAAATCTGGGGCAAAGCTGCCACTGGTTTGTATCTATGGGAGCATATTTTTGAAGGCTTACTTGATCCCACTGAAGTGACCGCTCAGTGGAGAGAAGGAAATTCAATTATAGGAAGAACACATTCCAGCTTCATCACTGGTCCAGCTGTAGTGCCAGGGTATTTCTCTGTTGATGTGGATAATGTGGTACTCGTTTTAAATGGAAGAGAAAAAACAAAGATCTTCTATGCCACTCAGTGGTTACTTTATGCACAAAATTTAGTGCAAACTCAAAAACTCCAGCATCTTGCTGTTGTTTTGCTTGGAGATGAACGTTGTAATAGTGAATGGATAAACCAGTTCCTCAAAAGAAATGGAGGCTCTGTGGAGCTGCTATTCATAACATATGACAGCCCCTGGGTTACTGAAGTGGATGTTTTTCAATGGCCTTTAGGAGTAGCAACGTACAGGAATTTTCCTGTGGTGGAAGCAAGTTGGTCAATGTTGCATGATGAGAGACCATACTTATGTAATTTCTTAGGAACCATTTATGAAAATTCATCCAGACAAGCACTCATGAACACTTTGAAACAGGATGGGCTTGATAAGCTTTGTTGGGTTTCAGCAAGAGAACGGTGGAAGTCTCAGGAGACAAATGAAAGCCTTAAGAATTATCAAGATGCTTTGCTTCAGAGTGAGCTCACATTGTGCCCAGTAGGAGTAAACACAGAATGTTATAGAATATATGAGGCTTGCTCCTATGGCTCCATTCCTGTGGTAGAAGATGTAGTAACACCTGGTGGTTGTAGAAATACGTCTGTTTACCATAATGCTCCTCTGCAGTTTCTCAAGTCCATGGGGGCTCCCTTTATCTTTATTAAGAACTGGAAGGAACTTCCTGCTCTTATAGAAAGAGAGAAAAATCTAATTTTACAAGAAAAGATTCAAAGAAGAAAAATGTTGCTTCAGTGGTATCAACACTTCAAAACAGAGCTAAAAATGAAACTTACTAATATTTTACAAAGCTCATTTTTAATTAATTAATAAAGGTTAACTGTTAAAAAAAAAAAAAAAAGAAAGACATAAGCCAAAATCTCAAAGATGAGTTCTTTAGCATCGGGTTGCCATCAAACCTTCATATTCCAGAAGCAAACCAACAGGGAGGGAAGCAGCAGTATTTACTTCTACAAAAAGTAGACTAGGGAAGCGAGGGCACCCCTTGGCCTTGGCAGCTGTCGCCCCAGGAGCTGTGCTGCCAGCTCCTGCAGCACAAAAAATTAACTGCAAGCAGCTAAGTAACCCATCCTTAGCAGTGGGCGGAAAAGCATAGGGTTTAACTGAAATATAAACTTCTTGTAAGTTCCATGCTCAGTGAGCCCTTATTTTCTTAGCCATACTAATTCCTTCTCAAATCACTTATGGATTTCCAGTCAGCCCAGCAGGGTTCACTCTGCCTGCAGCTTCCAGGATGCGGGAGCTGGCTGAGCAGAAGATGAATAAAAATGGAAGAAAATGGAGCAGAGGTGGAATGTATATCCTAGTCCAAGAAACTAAAAACACCTGCAGAAATAATTCTGGACTCCAAAATGCTATATTCATCTCAGTGGGAAAAAAGAGAAGCAAAGATGAAAAACTCCTCAATCCACAAAATTATCTTAATAATTAGAGACCTTAGTGGGGCTGATTTTATAGGGCAGGCATTCCAAGTACATGAAAACAAAGCTGAACTTGGGGAGCACTCAGACAGAACCATGCCTTAGTTCCCCTAAAACACCATGTTCAGACAGATACTTGGAAAATAATTGTATGCTGAAGTACAAAATCTGCATTTTGTTTTATTACTTTCTGAAGTACATATGTCTACTAAAAAGGAAAAAAAAACCATTCTTTTAAGTATATAGGCTTATACCATAGAAAGAAGGAACATCTGTATTGAAAAGCTCAATATTTTTATAGTGATATATTTAAGAAGAGCTCCCAAAGGGACACAAAGCAGATTTCACCATTCACAAAATCTAAGCAAGTGCCCTAATCAGACAGAAAGACACTTACAGGAAATCACCATGGCAGTAAATTGCCCACATCGCTATGTATAGTTATGTGTGTGACGAATGAAGCATAACAAGGCAGCAAGCCAGTCTTTAAAGGCCGAAAGATTTCTCAAACCTTAAACATATCAGTCTACGCAGGCCTGGAGTCTGTAATCGTTATCGCAGTTTAATCTGTCTTAGCAAAACAGAACCAAAAAACAGACGGTGTCTCTGTGATTAATCATTCGTATTTAAAACCAATCTGAGTAATAAAAGGCCCCAAAATCAGCACCAAGTACATGGCACTGGGAGACGGCAAAATTTGTTTAGAATACCATGTTCCGAAAGTGTCGTGCAACCTTCTGTTGAGCATTTGGCTCATTCCACTGTGTCACCCTGATTTGTGTTCTGGAAGCCCTTAGAAGTTGCAGGATTGTTCCGTCACAACCACAACACATGTTGGTGAGCGGACACCCAGCTCAGTTGCAGCGTTCTCCCAGTCAGTGCCCATGAACGATGGCACTTGACAATTCCAAAAGAGCTATGGATTCCTAAGGCCCAACTTTCTGCACAAATGGCAAAGGACGCGGTCCAGTGGGGAGGGCAGCCTGTGAACAAAATCGCCTGCAGGGTTGCGGCTCTGGTGGCTCTGTTGGCTCTGTTGTCTGGAGGGAAGCGTCAACACAGAGCAATGCTGAAGTCACTCTTGTAGCTCTTGGAGCTCCTTGTAGGACAGCTGCCAGCACAGCAGTGGGCGGGGAGAGCACGAGTCTTTATGAAAAAAAAAAAAGAGAAAAAACAAAAGGAAAACCCAGGGTGCACTCGAGAGGAGAAGAGGTGAGGGATAGCAAGAATGAACCAGTGAAATCAGCGGCTTCAGTCCCAACGCCCCCTTGGCACCCACAAGCTGCTTTGATGGTGATGACCAGCACTCGCTCGCAGATGTTCAGAGTCCCTGACCTTGGCAGGGTCGAAGGATTTATATGGTTAGCACTTCCTCACAAGCTCTCAAAAAGAACAGGACAAAATCTCTCTCCTGCAGTGCCAGGCCAGCCTGACCACCCCAAGCTACTCAGTTTATATCTAGTAAATTAACTTAAACTCTTAAGGTTTGGGTGCAACAGTAAACCTATTTTTTTTTTTTAAGACAATAGACCTTAGGAATTTCTTCCTTCCCTCCCTCCTTCCCTCCCTCCCTCCCTCCCACCCTCCCTCCCTCCCTCCCTCCGTCCTTCCTTCCCTCCCTTCCTTCTTGTCTTTATGAAGTTAGGTGAAAAGAGAAATTATGTGAACATTTAATTTTCTTAATATGCTATAAATTTAACCAAGAGACTAAATGCAAAGGATTTTAGGAATTATAGTTTCTCCTGACTTACAATTAGGATGAATAGAGTTCCCTATTCATGTATCTTTTGATAACACATAGCCCAAAATTCCAAAGAATTCATATGAACTCGAAGACAACCTTGATATCTACAATTATCTTAGTAAGTCCAATTCTTTTTAGCACATAAGAAATTTGAACAATATCCTTCATTAATTCTAATAAAGATATCCAGAAGTCATGTTTAACACTTTCTGTCCATTAACAAATTAAAATTTTTCTTTGGTGGGTTGGAGCTTTGTTCCCCAGAAAAAAACATGTTTTTAATCTTTCTCCATTCCTTTGGGTGTGAAGCCGTTGTAAATAGGGTTTTTTGATAAGGTTATTCAGTTAAGGTATGGCCCAGCTGAATGAGGACGGGTCCTAACCCTCTTACTGGAGCCCTTTACAAGCAGAATGAAACTCAGACACACACACAGAGAAATCACATGGAAGAAGCTGGGAAGCCAGGAGAGGCCGCCATGTGCTTTGCCATATGACAGAAAAGCCAAGGACCAAGGGCTGCCGGCAGCCAGCCCCAGAGTGCCAGTCCTGCGGGAGAAAGCATGGCCTTGACGAGGCCTGGATTTGGGAGTTCTCCTAGGCCCCAAACCACAAGACAAGAAGTCCCTGTGGTTTAAGCCAACACGTTGCAGAGTATCCATTTTAGCAGCCAGGAAACTAACACAGCCTGTTGCCCATGCAAAAGCCCCAAGGAACTGAAGCGCTGCTTCTAAAGCACCTGTGGTGGATTGACTCGTACCCCAACTAAGACACGTTCTGAATGTTAATCTGGGTTCCTGTGGTGTGAGCCCACCGTAAATGTGCATTTTCAAGATGTTGGCATGGTAAAGGTGTGGCCAGGTGAGTCAGGTCCTAAGCCATATATCTGGAGGCCTCATACGGAGAGGAAATTTGGACAGAGTTGTAGAGGAAACCAGGAGCCAGGAGAAGCCAGAGACAGGGATGGCAGGGGCCAGAAGCCTGGCTAATAGGTTAACTAACAGTGAACTGGTTAACTAACCAAACGGAGCCTTTATCAATGACTACCAAATTGTTTCACAGCAGCTCTGTTCCCACCTCAGGCCCTAAAAGCAGAGCTCTATCTACAAGCAAAGTTTAGTTAGGACGAATGATGGTTCTTAAAGAATAGCTTTAGTTGGAGCAACACAAATAAATGATGGCTCAGTATATTCAACTGCAAGTTTGGGGAAAAACAGCCATGAGTAAACACCTTGTACCCTGTCACTCTGTAGCTTTGCTGAGACTTGTGTTCCAAGGTATTCCAGTATTTTTCAACACAGTTCCATCAAGAAAATGTCAAAAATAGTGCTGAGATGACTTTCATTAAATGAGCATAGACTTACTTATTATGACAAATGAGGACTTTACCACAGAGTGATCAAATACCTGCATAAGATCTTTCAGATTCTGAATTCTGTTATGACTCCACACACCTGCTGCTTTTAAAGATGTATACATTTGACATATGTGGAAGGTGCCTCGGAAAAACACGTTATTATTCTTAACCCATTCCTGTGGGCGTGAGCCCACTGCAAGTAGGACCCTTAGAAGATGTTATTCTCCGTTAAGCTGTGGCCGGCAGAGTCAGGATGGGTCTTAGTCCTGTTACTGGAAGCTTTATAGTGCAAAAGCCACAGGGAGGAGGAGAAGCTGGAGGTCAACGTGACCCAGACGAGAAAGGAGACGGCGCCGTCCTGTGCACTGTCCCGTGATGGCCAATGGCGGCAGCCAGCCCCCAACGCGCAGTCTTCAGGGAGAAAGCATCGCCTTGTTGATGACCCGCTTTAGACTTCCCTTGGCCTCAAAACCAAGAGCCAATACAGTCTCACTGGTTAAGGCACCCCATTGCAGGGTGTTTGTCTCTGCAGCCGGGAAACTGAAACAGCATTCAACACGCCGTAAGTTTAGCCACAGGTAAGTGGTGGCTCAGTTATCAGGGAAAGGTAAAGTCAGGCCTCAATGAACTACCACCCGGCTTTCACCAGAATGACGAAAATGAAGAAGACTGACAGGGACGCAGAGCAAAGGGAAGTGCCACCACTGCTCGTGGGCTGCAAATCGGTGCAGCCACTTTGGAAAGCTGCTCAGCACATGACCTTAGGTTGGACGCGTGCCCACCATATGACCCTCTGTGTATTCAGCAGAAATGCACACGAGTCCCAAAGATGCGCCCCAAAACGTGCACGGCAGCATTTCTCTCAACAGCCCAGCTTTTGCCAGCAGTTCAGCGGGTAAGGCAATCGGAGTTCACCCGTGCAGAGGCACGATGCACAACAGAGAACATTCGCCGACTACGGAAACATCCGGCATGGAGGAACACGCTCATTCTGAAGTTAGTTAAAGAACCCAGGCGTGAAGCAGTTGCAGTTACATGAAACTTCAAAAGCAGACAAACTGCCCCAGGGTATCAGAAGTCAGGAGAGCGGCCCCTTTAGGGTCCACGGGGGGCTGCTGGGTGCTGGGGACCCTATTTCTTGACCTGGCTTTGCACAAACACTTAGGATTTCTCTATTTTCTTGGCAAATGTGTTACTTATCAATAAGAAAATTGTTTAAAAAGTGAAAAACAAACCAGGCCTCCTTTCAAGCCTAATTATACATAACTCTATGATAGTCTCCCATTAATTAAAAGTTCTTAATTCCTTTTCTTTGCATAAAGCTTTCCCATTTTCAACTTCCAAAACTTTTAAATGTCAGTATTAAGCAAGCCTCCTCAAAGCACTCAATGCTTCCCCGTGTTAAAAGTTTTTAGAGGTAATATCCTGCATGTAAACACAGCTTGAAGATTTTCAAAGTTACATGAAATTATTTTTAATTCAAGGGTGGGAGTAGAGTCTAATTGTGAGGTATTTCAAAATAGAGTCACTTATATTGACCAGACACATTTCCAGAACCAACCGTCATCTGCCGTGTCGCAGGTAGGAAGATAACGCACACCCAGACACGTCACTTGTTAAAAACAACCCACTCAGGAAAAGAACACACTTAAAAGACACTCCCCTCCAGCCGCATGCTTATCTGCTCTCTGTTCTGCCTTTCTGCAAATCCTCTCGAGAAAACATTTCCACTCAGCTCTGGCCCTGGCCGGAGCAGCTTTGGCTTCTTTTCACATTGCAGCAGAAAACAAATGCAGTTTTAATATTCTGGAGATTAAGTTACCAAAGGAAAAATACCGTTTTAAGCCCAGCATCCTTGCTGAAGACACCGGCTTTCCTTCTGTGACGGGGCAGCAGCACGTCCAGGGGTTGATCCTCCTGGGAAGTTCTACACTGAGTCCCCCCAGGAAAAGCAACTCCTGATGGGCTCAGGGCGCTAGGCCATCCTTCTTTTAACTTCAGGGGAGATTTTTTTTTGTTTGTCTCCTTAATGCTCATCAATATTTTGGTAATATGTATCTAAATGTACATTAAATAATTTAACAACTCTCTTTAGCCTTTAGAGATGGGCTTCAAGCACAAACCTCACGTGTTACCAAGAATGCAATGTCAAAACAAAGTTATCTTGGGGAAAAACAAATTCCAGTTCATTTATCTGTAGAGTGTGAATGCCCCCTATTTGTGAATTAAATTCCCAAAACTCCAAGAAAGGGGAATTCACAGCTAAAACGATAATTGGAAAATCGAGTCCCGTGATTGCCTTGATACGACATTTTTGCAGAGCCTTAATGAGCCACGATGGGCTTTTGGCTATACATTTCTATTCGCTGTCCCTCGCTCGCTTGAAACACAGCAGTGCCTCCTTTTCCATGCGTTTTCAGCCTGCACCGCAGTCCCGTGCTGCCTTCCTGCAGCTGCCATGCACACTAGAAGCACGTGTTTGGGCTGTAGGTCCCGGCTCGTCAGCCCCACGTGGCTGTAGACCCCCAGTTCAATCTCCTTGTCCCAGAAGTGGAATAAATACGGCTATAAATATAAGTGGAAAAGGCCCTGGGTAGCTCCCTTTAACTGACCGTCTGAGCTAAGCCATGGTTTCTGCAGCCCCGGGCTCCGGCAGGGACAGCAGCAGGCCATGCTGGCAACCCCGACACCTTCGGACACCTTCAGAGCGTGGCTGTGGGGCTGCCCTCACTTGGTTCCATCTGTTTTACTTTTAAGTGTTTCTTGGCAAAAAAGCTCTGCTCCTTTCTAAGCATCTCTGCTTTTCTAATCTCTTGCAACCAAAACAATCCCCACCTGGCATGTTCCAGAACCAAAAATATTTCCCATCGACTAAAAGGAACTTAGATAAGCTGCGTGCGGACTCGAAAGTACACGAGGGGAGCGAGGCTGGAGAGGGCTCGTCCTTTGCCTGGGTAAGGAGGCAGCACCCCCAGGGCGCAGCCTCGGAGCAGGCAGAAACCCAACTGCGGGGAGGGGCGGGGGCCCAGGGAGTCAAGCAGGCTGGAGAGCGGGGAAGGCGGTGCTGCCCTCAACAAAACAAATTCCAGAAGGTCATCCAGGATTTACAGAAGACCCCGCTGTCCCAGAAACCAGGGCTGGGCTGGAACCGAAGGCCACGGCGAAGGGCCCCAGAAGCAAGGGAAGTGGCACCCCAAGAAGCAGTTGACAACCAGCGTTTGGGGAGTGAGCTGCCACTGGCAAGAGATGCTTTACGAGGGCACCAGCCCAAGCTGCCGGTTTCAGCCTCCCCAGAGCCCCTCCTCGTCCCCCGGCCTGGGGACGCCAGCCTCACAAGGGACCCTAGAGCTCTGGCTGCCGCCGTGCCTCCCCTTTCAGGGGTGCCCATTCTGTCACCTGGGACAGTGCTTGTGTGCTAGGGCCCTTCTCCACTCCAGGGCATGGTCCAGGCTTCTCCGCAGGAGGCAGCCGCACAGCAGCATCTCCAGGCAGCCGTCCTCCACACACAGCGTGCCCCCCAGCCTCGGCAGCCTCAACCCGTGCCAGCCCAGCAGCACTTCTCTCTCTTTCAACCTAAGCCCAAAGTGGCAAGATGGAAACTCAAGCTCGGGCAGGCTAGAGGAACTCCAACCATCACCTCAACTTCCCTGGTGGAGACGGGGGTACCCCTCAGCTCCCCCAAAGAAAGGCTGCCAGCATCCCTGCCGAGCCACTCATGCTGTTAAGAAGAAATCCTTCTCAATGAATTTTACGCTTGTTTTCCCCCAACCTGCCAGGAAAGAGTGTGATTACTCACAGTCTCACTTAAACTGCACGATTTTCACTTCAGCTAAAAGTAAGGAAAATAACACTAAATAAACCATAAAGTTGACAGCAAAAAAAAAAAAAAAACACCTTTTTAGAAAAAACTAAATTATTCTAATATACTTCTGAAAACCATGGATTTAAAAGCCCCCTTACCTGGCGAACGAAACTATTTGAGGTAGTGTCAGACGACGTGCTCCCATCAGAGCCTTTAAATCTGTTTTTCCTCCTAGCTCCTTTTCCGTGCGACTGCAAAAAGGGGAAAAATAATTAAGATCACTATTCGGCCCCCTCACAGTAATCTAGGCCTAATTCTATAAAATGTCAAAGGTCGAAGCAAGGAATAACTTGCCATCATATGGTCATGATTAGGAAGTTATTGGTGGAATCACAAAAATGTATTCAAATCAGCAAATCTATAGGGAGGAGAAGTTTCTAGACAAGGCATTTAGTAACTGGTGAATTAAAAGTATTTGTGGTATTTGTATATATGTTAGCAGTCAAGAAGCAAAAGCCACTAAAAAGAACGCATTTAAGAATAGAAAATTAAGGGTAAGATGGCTTATTTCAATAGCAGGGTTTGGCCAAGCACAAACATCCACAAGTGAACTCGCTGTTTTCTTTTAAATCTACAGATACGGTCAGAACACTAAGAATAAACGATGCATCAATCAGCGTTTAATACCAGGCACAGGTAAAGTTATTGTGAATATTTAACATTAAAATGCAAGGGAAAATAGCTCGACCCTGAGCTTCGGAATCAACTAGCCGTAGGCTGGCATCCTCCTGTGCCAGACCTGGAGGAAGCTGCCAGCTTTCTTCCCAAGCACAGGCTTCCAACCTTGAAAGTGGGATATTTATATCTAACCTATGAGTTGTTGCAAGCATTAAATGAAATAAAGCATCTGTAGCATTTCACATAAGACAGAGCACATGGCAGGGCTCAAAAATAGTACGTAAAAACGTGACACCCACGTTAGAGGTAGGGGGTGGGGCAGCTTCTAAACGATCTGTTTAGAATGATTAGGCTTAGAGAGATGTCGTGAGACTACCAGAATTTACAAGAAAAAAGGTTTCATCCCCAGTTTCAGGTTCTGAAAATGCTATTTCCTAACTTCGTATGGTTTTCATTAAAATGGAAGTATCTTATAAACTATAATATACATAGCAGTTGGACAAGTTGAAATCCATTACAAACATTTGTGTTATGAGTGATTTAGAGGAATTTTGCAATCAGTGAGAGGGTGGTATAATCCTAAAGCAAAAAGATTTTCTTAAATAAGTTTGTTCTCTTCTAACTATCCACAGGACTTATGTAATGCAAACGGTTTCCATGGCATTTAATTAACTCTTAGCTTCATAAAAGGAAACACAGTCTGGGTCGGGCTCTCGTAACATAACATACACGTTTCTCCTCACTTAGCAGCTTATTCTTCTTACTTGGGTAAACATCATTCAGTAAACTGTTGAAAAATAACATTCTTCCAACAGCGTTCTTTCTTTTCCAATTATTATGCAAAGCTTTGCACAGAAGTGTTGTCCAAGGCTTAAGAGAGCTAAAATAAAGTTTGACAATTTCCTTAAAATATAAAAAACGTTACATTATCTCATATGGAAAAATACTTATTACCCTGAAAGCATTATTTTGCTTATTTTTTTGGGTGGGGGGTGGGTGGGGAGGTTCACAGTCTATTTGTTTTCTTGAAGAACATAAATTATCTTTGAGAATAATCTCATCTCACCACCACGTGCCATTCCCGCACCATTGGAAGTGCGTGGAAGAGGGCACCTCTGAAGGTGTCGCTGGTTTCAGATTTTCAATGATAAATATATTTTACTCCTCAGCTGCTTTGCTGTGTAAGCTCTTTCCCCACTGCTCCCAATGAAGCAACAGGCCTCAGGAGAAGCCCAGTGTCCTGGGCAGTCAGACACACTCGAAACGTCGGCTTAACTCTTTGAGGCCCTGGGAATACCAGGCACAAAAAGGCTCTTTCCTGTGCAGTTGGCAATGCCCCACGCAGTGTGCACAGTGTGGAATTATCCCAGGTTTCAGCCGTACAGACACACTCTATTAAAAACCATGGTACAGTGAGTACTGGGCAAATCTGTGAGAGTCTGGAAAAAAGTAACTCAAGGAAAATACATTGTCCCATCACTTACTTTTCTGAGGGATGACTTTTTCAGTATGAATTCAGCATATATCATATTTATTAAAAGCCAAAATAAGTAGATATGCTTAATTCTACCTCTGTCTTGCTATTTTACTAATCTAATCAGTAATTTATCTCCTATAGTCTTTCTTAAACTGCAGAGTAGAGAGACTACTCAATGGCTAGTTATTTTTTATAATAAAACCCAACATTAAGGAAACAAAGTAGACCATGTGTTGGAAAGCTGATAGTTCATTTTTATGTACTTTAAACAGTGTTAGTAAAAATTTATACTGCCATTACAAAATTAAGTTTTCTTTAATTCAATGTATATTTAAAAGAAAATCCTTCCTACTGCAATGACTTGTTTTTTGAGTTATTCTAAATCCTTGAAAATGAATGCTAGAGTATTTCATCTGAAGGAATTTTTTAAAAAGTGAAGGGCAAAACTCCTGTAAATTGAAAAAGATGGGTAATATTTACATAAGTATTCAAATCTTAATTTGACTAAATTTGGAAAAGATGTATAGTTTTCTTAGTAAATTTGCTACTTCAAATGCAGCTACTTTGATGATCGATGGTTTTTCTGCTTTTTAGCAATGTGACTCTTTTTTCCCCAATAAAGAAACAGATAACACTCAGGGCAGGTTGAGTTGCAGGAAGGAAAGGGTAAAAGTTAGAAGGGATTTGACCAAAGAGCAAAGTGTTTCTGGAAGATTCTCCCTGGCACATGCTTGGAACAGAGTCTGAAAGTCACTAATTTCTATCCATAGTCTGTACGGAGCTTGATAAAAGCAGATTATGTCACCATAGCCAAAGGGGAAATAAAAGGCATACACCTTTACTTCTAAGACACCAACCAAGCCAAGTAAGATTTCAGAAACTAGACCCCCTAAAATTTCTTTATTCCTACAAATATGTATATGGCTTATTAAAGAGGTATTAAAAACTCATCATGATGCTAACATCAGTTGTGAGAATGCCTTCCTCAACACTAAATCGTTTTTCAAATTGGACCTTCATCTTAAAATGAGCCAATAAAGGTCCATGTTTTCCCAGGAAATTGAAACTGATTTCCACGCGCTTGAGGCAGACAGTAATTGCGGACATAATCAGATAACGGGAGACGTAGGCTGGGTGGGGGCCTTGGGGGCAGACGCTGAGGCCTGAAACTCGTCTGCACCCTCTAAATCAGCCTTGATCGACGTCCGTCCCTCTGGACACAGACGTTTCCTCATCTCACCGGCCAAAGGCCACACGGCCAATGCTTCCCAGAGAGGCCCAAAGGTTAAAGCCCGTCCTTTCCGAGAGCCAGGCCGATTCCTAGGAGAGAAGCAGCCGAAACCGCTTCCCTGTGAAGAGGCAAGGCCGGAGGTGGGCTTTCACTCGGAGCTGCCCGGCAGGGTGGCTTCCACGGGGCCCTTTGAGGTCGGCAGGAAGGGGCACTGCAGGAAGCAGGGGGGTGCTGGGTGGGGCGGGGGCCAGCCAGGGCGCCTCCTGCAGCCAGGCTGGGAAAGATGCCCAGGGCAGGCCCAGGGAGGGTGCGAGGGCAGGGCTGGGGTCTAACTCCCTGCCATGGGAGGGGGCAGGAGGCGTACCCCGAGCTGACGGTGGGACGCTCACAGACCAGAGGCGCCAGCACCCCTGCAGGGGGGCAAAGTCTGCTTCTCCCGCCTTGAAAGTTCAAGGCCACATGCTGCAGGATCCAGAGGAGCTAAACCAGGTAACCAAACGGAAGCCCCAACCGTGGAGAGGTACCTCGAACCCCAAGGCGCCCACCTGCTCAGAGATTATATTTCAAATTTTCAAACTCAGACATTCTGATTGGTGCAGTTCGAAGTTTCTCCCATGCCCGATCAAGGAACAGAAAAGAAAACAGCGAAAACACCAGCATAGAAATGCTTCAAGGGGAGAGGGAGGTCAGGAGGGCAGACACGTGAAGCCACTCCGTGTGGACACTGCACCAGACCCACTCGTGCCACGGGCGAAGGACGTTTCTGGAAAGCAGCCACGGAGAAGGGCTGCCGCAGCCGCTATCAGGCTGCACTGCTCCAAGGTGCTGGCATAGTGTCCGGCAGAGGCAGCTGGCGTGGGACTGGCCGGGATCCGTTGCTAGGAGCAAAACAAACAGGCCCTCTGGAGACGGTCTGTTCATTTTCAGGTGTGACCTGAGGCCCCTGGTGACGCCTCTGAGGCCGCTGCTCCGGTTTCCCGCATTTCCTCCTCCTCTCTGTCCTCAGTGCCCGCGCCAGCGCCCAGTCCACAGGCCTGCACCGTGACTCTTGGGGTCACGGCCCCACAGTCCTGTCCCGCAGAGCACAGCTGCCCGGCAGAGCTAGAGGGCAGGCCCAGGGGCCGTTTCCACCCTCGGGAGCCACGTGGAACGGTGCAAAGCAACAGGCGAGATTAGTTGTGATAATGAACTGTTAAACCCGTTCTGTCCCAAATGTCACCATCTCAGCATGTAACGAGCAGGACGCTGGTGATGGCGTGCTCCATTTTCTTTCTTTTAGGCGGAGGTGTGCATTTTGCACCCACAGCACATCTCCTTTGGACCAGCTGCATTTCCAGCGCCCAGCAGCGACCTGTGGCCAGGGGCTCCTGCGTGGACACTCAGAGCTCTGGAGAAAGGCTCCTACCCCAGTGCCCCGTTTTGGAGGGAGACGGCATCCCAGGCTGTAGTTACCAAAGCAGCAAGGAAACTTGCTCAAATCAGAGCGTTCCTGAGTTTGCAGTCAGGTGGCCGCCCGCTCTCAGGCAGGAGACGTCACTCGCGTTGTTTATGAAAGCGAGCTGTGGGTGCTGTGGGGGCGCCCCGCTCTAGGCGGGGCCGCTGGGCAGGGTCAGCGAATCTGCAGCTCTTGCTTTGTTCCCACAGAACTTGCCACAGAACCCAGAGGTGGACGGGACTGTTAACAGGGGCTGCTCAGAGGCGCCACGTGCGGGGGAAAAGCGCTATTGCTCGGCGCCCAGGGGGGCCTCTTTCTCGGGCCGTCTGCCCAGCAGAGAGAGGGTTTCGCACAGCGGGTTTATTAGGTATGAAGTAACAAGCGAGGCGCCCCTCAAATGGTGGGTGTGACAGGAGCCCAGGCAAGCAAAGTGCTTTCCTTGTTGGAAGGTGAAGCGAGGAGCCGGAGGCCGGCGCAGGGAGGCTGCTGTAAAATCCTTTCGCCCTCCTGCTCCCAGGCTGGTCCCTGTGCAATCACTCGCCAAGTCTGTGTTCGGAGTCCTTGAAATGCCGGGGCATAGAACTGTGGCGCTTTCTTTTAGGTCTTATAGGCTCTCGGCCAAACATGCTGCCGCTCTCCTCTCCAGCAGCCCCACCTCTGCTCCCGGGGGCCCCAGGTACCTTACAAGCAGTCCCAGGCGCCTCTTCCGAGGGAGCTGCTGTGTGGCTTCTTCGAAGGTCCCTTCTCCATTCTCCACGATGTGGCCCCAAATTGCCTGCGCCCAATCTCTTCCTTCCCCTCCTTTCAAACACTCCAGCTCATAAAGCAAGCTACAGCACTTCTAACTGTGTGTCTGGCACCCAACACCTGAGAATCTCTGTTGAAATCTGACCTAGCCTTCAAATCTCAAATGCCACCTTTTCCAGGAAGCCCTCACAGATTACTCCAAATAGAATATTTGGGACTTTTACTCCTTTGAAACCATGTAACATTCTGTGCTTCTTTACAGCCCATACCACACAGCTGTTACAAAGTTGCCACATTTGCAGCTACCAGAATGCAAGTTCTTAGAAGGCAGAAGCTTTGTCTTCTCATGTTTGAATCCCTTCCACATCACAGCTGTACAACAAATATTTGTGGGCTTATATTTAATTATACAAATCACTAAGCAAATTTGTCTGTCCTATCTGAAGCAGCCATGCCCATGTTATCCCCAACTTTGATCTCCGGGAATTCAAGGACTCCATTTTTATCACAAGAACAAAAACGTTACAAGTCCCTCAAGGAAGCTCAAAGAGAAACGAGGGTCCAAAATCCCTCTGCCGATTTCCAAGCCCTTCATCCTGTAGGTTCAAGGTCACAGAGCCCATTTTCCATTTTCATCTAACCTGACAAGCATCTAGATAAAACCAGGAGTCCAGGACAAATGTGGAGTGTTGCAAGCTTTCAGACCCTCCGCAGAGGGTCGGGAGAGAAACGCAGTGGTGAGCGGCAGGTGCCCACTCTGCTTGGGAAGCCAAACAGCCGGGCAGACCTTTTGCTGGCTGTTTTACTGCCAGGAGCGAAATGGATTTCTGTTGATCAAGTTCTTGGTTTCAACATCCGAATTGTGTTTTAAGTTAGCACATTTATTTCCTAGTGGTGAAAGAAAGTCGAATAAAGCTTGTCTGCTCTGCCACTGGGGCCTCCACCATTGCAGCGTGCAAAGAACCAAGCAGTTTCCACCACCTGTCCCCAAACAGCAGGGAGAAAGAAAAAAGCACCTGTAACCTGCACTGCCCCCGTCCCGCCCCCGCCCCATCCCTTCTGGGAACCGCCCTAACATGCTCTCGCTGAATTCACCTCACTGGGAGAAACAATCTGGCAAAGGCAGTCTTGGAATCAACAACCCACCGTGGTTAAGCAGAGACATTTCTCCAAAAGGGCCCTTGAAACTTAACCCTTAGCTCTTCGTACGGTAAACCCACAGCTACGGGTCTTAGTTCATCTCCCTCTAGGCTAAAGTTGGGGGCCTCCTTACCGCTGAGACCTGGAGGCGTCGGTAATCCAAACCGTACCTGCCGAAGTCACCTAGAAGCCGCCTTACCTTCGCCCAGCGCCTACACTGACGTCTCCGGTTGCACAAAGAGCAGCAAACCGGAATTTTTCCAGAAACAGCTACACTCATCGGAGAGGAAGGCGGTCTTGAAGCTCTCTGAAATGGCTAACGTTTCAGAGGCAGGGGAAATAAAAACTTTCTCGTCCCCCACTGGCCTTCTCCTCCATGGATAGGGAAGGAGGGGTCCAGGCCACCGTGGCGGGCGCTTGGGGCCGGGGTCGCGGGGCGCGCGGCCGCGGGGTCGGGCCGCTCCGGGAGGGGGCCAGGGCGCACCCCCGTCCCCAGCCCAAGCGCAGCGCGCAGCCGAGGGTCGGTTCGCGTCGGGAGCAGCCCCACCCGCCCCCACTCACGATGTTGAGCAGGTCCAGCGCGACCGCCTGGCTCATGGCTACCCACGCGCTCCCGGGGACAGACCCCCGCCGCCGCCCGGCTTTCCGCTGCGGGGCCGGACGGGGCCGGAGCAGAGCTGGGGAGCACGAGGGGCGCGAGGAGCCCGGCCGCGGGGGCGGCGGGGACTGGGCAGGAGGGCGGCCGGATGGGGACCTGGGCCTGGGGTGCGGGGGGACGCGGGACGCGAGGGGAAGTGGAGGGCCACTGGGGGGCCGCGGGGGAACGTGGGGAGAGTGGGGGACGCATAAGGACAGGGAGGAACGCGAAGGGATGCAGGGAGTGGGGAGACGCAGGGGGACGAGGGGCGCGCCGCGCTCCCACTACCTGCGCCGCCGCCGCGAGCGCCCCCGCGGGCTCCAGCAGCTCCGTGGGCGCCTCGTGCGCCGCCGCCGCCGCCGGGAGAGGCGACCTGGACATGTCGTTGTGGACCATGGGCGGGGGCCGGCTCGAGGCAGGCAGCCCGCGGCCCTGGGCGGCGCTCCTCCCGGTGTTCTCGCCGCCCGGCCCTGGACCCTGGCGCCCCCGGTGTCCCCGGCGTCCGCGCGGCGCTTCGGGCCGCTCAGGGCGCGGGACGGGGCCGGCCCCAGGGGAAGGGCGGGCGGCCGGCGCGGGGCGGCCGGGGCGGGGCGGCCGGGGAGGGCCCTCGGAGGGCGGCCGGCGGGGCGGGT
>JAKSZT010000049.1:2095354-2145513 GCA_026826555.1 Tolypeutes matacus | reverse complement strand
GAGGGCCCTCGGAGGGCGGCCGGCGGGGCGGAGCGCGGCGCGGCGGGCGGAGCGCGGGGACCCGGGGGCTGCGGGGCGCCGGGCGCGGCCATGGGCTGGGGGTGGGATTCCCCGGGGCTGCGGCTGCCCCCTCGGAACCCGAGTTTGAGTCGCCCCTGGAGGAGCCTGGTTTTTCCTTTGCCCGCGGGCCCAGCAGCCCTGCTCCCCTCGGGGCTGCGCGTTTTCTACAGGGCGCAGGAGCCTGAGTATCTCAGCCTGGAGAGAGTGAGCACTTCCTCAAGAGCACACTGAAGCTGGGCTCGTGGCCTCTGGGCAAGAGGTAGTCCCGCAGAAGAATGATTCCTCTAGAATCGCCACGCAGCACTCTCAGGAAAATCCGTGTTTACTTTACAGGGTGCCTCTCCTCTCAGCGCCCTTCCCCTCGGCGGACGCCCCGGCCGAGCCCCTGCGCCAGGCACCCAGCGATGGGACGCGGGTTTACGCGCCGAGAGGTGCGCGCAGCCGGCTCCAGCGGCCTTCCACGTTTTGCCAGAGCGAATTGAACTATTGCGGGATGCGGTCCTTGCCCTCCTCGAAGGTGGACACAGCCATTTTCAGCCCACGGCCACCATGTCCTGGACCGACCACGTTTGAAATCTGCGAATTAGGCAATGCCAAACTCCCATCGACTTTCCTCATCTCCAGAGCTGAAATTGCCATTTTAACTGAAATTTTACTGAATGCTAAATTGAAGCACTGGTTTGCAATTTTTTAAAAGCGCCATTTTGAAAAGCGATGGCCTGGGGAGCTGGGAGGCCATGGGGGTCGGGGGAGGGGAGGGGGGAGGGCAGGGGCCAGCAAGGGGGTCCTGGGGCTGGGGTGCCGCTCAGTCTGCCTTGCAGCCATGGCTGGCAGCCTCCCCGTGGCCTGGCTGAGACTTGACTTTATGTTTTTCATTTTTAACAGCCAGCAGTGCTTTTGTATGAGTGCGTGCATGCATGTATGATTGCAAATGGAAAAGAAGTTGTATTTAGAGGTCTGGAGCTGTGGTCTCTCTTAGCTCCACGACCTCTTGACAGTCACTGTTCTAGGCCTGTTCGCTTCATCGACTGCTCGGTTTGGTTTCGTTTTTTCCGAGAGTGCTCAGCTCTCAGGGCTGATCCTCAGTCTGGCTCTAGCCTAGACTGTGAGCCCTGCGTGGGCAGGGTGAACGACACCTTCCAGGCACACTCAGAGCCGGGCAGGGTGCCCGAGCTGCCCCTTCTGCGTCCACTCACTGGAGTCCGAGTCGGCTTTGGTGGTGGCCGCTGGAGGGACAGACAAGGCGGCCCTCCCCGCAGCCCTCCTGGCATTTGCGGGCTCCTCCGCAGGCCCTTGGAGGTCACTCAGCACTCCTGTGTTGAGTGAACGAATCAGTGAACGAGGACCTCTCGGGTCAGGTGGAGCTTAGCGTTATCCGGGGCACCTGTTTGATTCCTTAGGGCAGACTTAATCATGTGTGTATTCGCTTTCAATCAGGACATTCAACAACTAGAATTTTATCTTTGATCAGTTTTTAAGAGACATCAAAATATCCAAACAGCCTAGAAAAAGCATTTCTAATATGCGGATTTATAGCCACAGGGTAAGTAAAGTTTGAAATAAATGCTCAAATATGGTGGAGTGTGTCGGCGTCACTTCATATACGATGATGCAGAACTCTGCTTCCATGTTTCTCCACCGCCAGGCAGAGTTCCCAAGGCAGCTTTTGTTTCTCACTCACCTAAGAGTCAGGAGTGGGGGGCAAGGTCAGGTTAGAGCCTGAAAATGAGGGTTCGATAAATAGAAGGTCTGTGTGCTTATAGCTTAGAACACAGCAGGCGTTGCCCATTTTAACATAAAAGGCAGCATTTATCGCATCCTGACTCAGGGGGTCAGAGCCATTATTGATTGTTTCCTCATAAACCATGCTAATTGAATTAGCATGCGTTGAACACCGAGGCAATACAGCGTATCCATTCAGCATCTTCTGGCTTGCAAAAGGTTTCAGATAAAAAGTCACAAAATGTTACCCTTAAAAAAAGAGAGCAATGTCAGAACAAATGTAGACCTAAAAAGACCTGGAAAACTTGCCACTGTTGCCTTCTTTCATAGTCCATTTTCTCGTTTTAAATGTATCTTAATTTGTGCAATTTTCAAAATCCACAGATGATGGCAAGAACTTGCTAAGTCAAGCCTAATTCCTTAAATGTTGAAAGTTACGCAGAAGCCAGACTGCCTGGCAGTCCCGGATGCGCCTCAGCGGCCAATGCCAGTGACTAACTCATTTCAGCTGCACGTGGCTGCCACGAGCCCTCCAGCCCTGAACTCAGAGCCGCGGTGGGCTGATGGCGCAGAGGGCTAAGCGGAAGCCGGGCTGGCTGCATCGCTGGGTTCCTCTCTCCGCTGGCAGCTTTGTGACCACGTATGACCCCTGGGGTGGGAGAAGAGGTGGGAGCAGGAGCGGCTGTGCTACTTGCCTCCCCGGGGTTCTGGTCTGTCACTCCAGCGGCATTTCCGTAAGAACACACGTGTGTGGCCGGCCTTGGGCTCTGCCCTCCACTGAGTGACACACTTGCTTGTTGCAAACTTGCACTATGCAGAGGGTTACATCATGAATTACAGAGTGTGGTTTAAGAGTGTGGAAAGACTCAAGCCAGGCTAGCAGCACCTGGAATACTTACATGCAGTCGCAGAGGGCTGTGTGCGTGGAGGGAAGGGTTAAAAGCTTGGTTGCCTTCGAGCAGGAGGATTTCAGAGCCCAGGGTCCACCCAGAGAGCGCGCTCTGGACTAGGAATATTGCACAGCCCTCTGGGTTGGCGAAGCGCAGTCATTTCGTCATTTCTTCTCGGATGTGTTTCCTCACCCGACCCCGTGATGACTGCAACAGGCAGTAGGCGCCCGGCTTTGAGCTAGGGGTGTGGGCCTCACCTCATGAGCAGGTAGAAGATACTCTCCCCTGCGGTAGTTGGCGGGAGCCAAACTGCTCTAACCGATAAAGCCCGGATATGTAGCGGGGCAGAGAACGAGAAGCGCACCCTGTGCTCCGGGCTGGGAGCTCCCCAAGCGGTAGCTCTGCTTCATGCTGGCGTTTAGGGACCCAGGCTTGAGAGTCCACCTCCATCTTCAGGTGGCTTCAAAGTCACCACAGCTGTTCCCATGGGGGTCCGTGAGAAGGAGGGCAAGCGCGATGGGTGGTGGAGCGTGCCGGCTGGCCTCGCCGAGCTTGGGAGTGGGGTGCATCTCTCCCCCTACGTGCTGCTGGCTGGTTCTATGCCACGTAGCCAGACCCGCAGGCTGGGCTGGGCATGTCGTCTGGGCACCTCAGGGCGCAGGAGAGCGGCCAGCAGGGGTACGTGGCCATGCCCGAGCTGCTGGCAAGAGGCCCTGGCAGCCTCGACCCCAGGCCTCAGACCTGCCGTCTGGGCACACAGCTGCCCCTCTGCTTCCCGCTAGGAGCTCACCACGCAGGGTAAGGGCAGGCTTCTGGTGGGCGAACCAGACTGACCGACTTCAGTTTGCTGATGTGTGAGGATGATTTCACAGTGTGCCTCTTGGAGGTGGAGCGATCTCAGAAATGAATCACAGCAGAAACTCCAATAATCCCACTTTTCCTCTCTTTTTTGTGTGTGCGTGCCTGCTATGCCCAGGGCAAGGGGATCAGTGGCCTCGCAGCCACTCGGTGGAAGAGCAGGCAAGAAGCAGGGAAGCTACGGCGAGGAGGGCCACAGGCTAGGGGAGACAGGGGAGGGCAGGAGGACGGGCTCCCAGCAGAGGAGCAGATCAGAGGAAGGCTGAAGGGGAGGAGACAGCCTGGCTTGAGAGTGGAGTGGGAAGGCGAGGGGCAGGCAGACAAGCACGATGAGAAGCAGCCAGCTTCCCCTCTCTCTTGCTCTCCTGGAGGCCCAGCCTCTTCTCAGATGAACCTCATTCCTAAGGAAACCCTTTGACCACCCCCATGCTTTCCCTTTCCAAAGCACCTTCATTTTTTATGGGAGGCACACACGTGCACACACACACACACACACACACTCTAACGAGGCCTGCTTTAACAGGAAACACATCTGAATTTACAAATTGGGACTATTTGTAAACTGGCTTGTTTGTGGCAGGAATTCCCAGCTGCCCACCTGCCGCCTGTTGCGGAGCTTGTGTGTCTAGCTGGGCACACCGACGCCTCGACTCAAGGCCTGCGGGTGCCCCGTCCCCCTCACAGCAGTGTGGCCACGTCCACTCAGGCTCGGCCAGAGTGGGGTGAAGGGCTCCTGGGACGTGCCCGTAAAAGGGAGCGCACATGCTGCAGCTGTCCCTCCACTCCCTCCTGTGACCAGGATGTGGACGCGTCGGCTAAAGCACGGGGGACACTTAAGCCGCTGGAGTAGCTCCGAGAATGGAGGCTGCCTGCTGAGGTGGAGAGCACGGAGGAAGGGGCCACTGCCCCAGCCTGGGTGGTCTGCATGCCTGGTGGGCTACACCCCTGGGTGGTCTATACCCCTGGGTGGTCTACATGTCTGAATGGTCTAAACATCTGGGTGGTCTACGCCCCTGGGCAGCTTACACCCGTGGGTGGTCTACGCCCCTGGGTGATCAACACTCCTGGGTGGTCTCCATACCTGCTGGTCTCCATATCTTGTGGTCTACACCCCTGGTTGTCTACACCCCTGGGCGGCCTACATTCAGAATTCCTTTAAGTGAGGCAGAAATAAGCATTTGTATTGCTTAAGCTTCTGGTACTTAGGTTTTGCTGATAAACCAAACCTAGAGATCATTTCATTTTCCTTTTAAATTAACCTTTCTTAAGGTATAATTTGCAAACAATAAAATGCGTGCTATGAAAGTGCAGTTCAGTGAGTTTGGACCCATGTACACCTCTGAGCACCAAAGAATACACTGAACAACAGCACCGCGCCTCCCCACCCCAGGCCCCAGCAACCTCGCTTTGCCTGTTCCAGAATGCCAAGCCATGGGGTCATGCGGTGTGTAGATTTTCGTGCCTGGCTGCTTTCACTCGGCAGAACGCTTTTGAGATTCATCTGCATGGCTGCGCGGACCAGAGCTCCACCTCTTCTCCCTGCTGAGCAACGTCCCACTGCACGGGTGCAAACACTCAGCTCGCTCGCCCTTGACTGGCTGTGAGCACTTGGGCGCTATTGAAAATGGAGACGCCACGAGCCTCTCTAGATGTTTTCCTCCCTCCTGGTAAACGCCCAGAAGTGAAATCACGGATAAGTTTGTGTTTAACTTTTTACCAAACTTCCAACTGTTTTCCAAAGTGGCTGGACCATATCACACATTACATTTCCACCATCAGAGCATCAGAATCCAGCACTCCTCCATGTCCTCAGCAGCACTTAGCGCGGCGAATGATTCTCTCCTTCTTAATGCTCTTTTAAAAACTTTAGCCTTTCTAATCAGTATCACTCATTTATTTTGCAGTTCCCTAATGACTAATTGTGTGAGCATCTTGTCACGTGCCTTTGTGAGATCTGTAACCCTTCTTCAGGCAAAAATCTGATCAAATATTTTGCTCATTTTTAAAAATTGAGTTGTCTGTCTTATTTTAATTAACTTATAAAAGTTATTTATCATATATGCTTTGCAAATTTTTTCCAGTCTGTGGTTTGTATTTTTATTTTCTTAGTAGTGCTTTTTGAAAAGTAGACATTTAAATTTTGATGAAGCCCAATTTATTAATTCTTTTCTTTTATGGTTCATGTTTTGTGTATTCTTTCTAATCTTTTAGATCAGCCAAAAAGTTATCACTTACTTTCTGAATGCTAAAAAGCTTGGTTTTCTGCAATAAACTCCATTAATTTGTATGTTTTCTTTTTATATATTACTAGATTCAGTTAGCTAATGAGTTATTTGATTTTCTGTATTATTGTCCATTTGTATTTTATTGCTTTCCACTCTTATTTTTACTAGGTTTTTTATAGTGACTAAAGTGGAAATTTAGGTCGTTGATTTTCAAACCATTTAAACTATGGGCTGTAATTTTTCCAACACTTGGTCTGAAGGATTAAAAAGTAAAATCTACAAAATTTGAATGTATTTTATTAAAGTATATATATATATAAACAATTTTTCATATGCTTTCAAATATTATTTTACTTCCAAAATATTAAAAAGTGTCTATTAAATTAAAATACAAATTGTAATTTATAGATATAAAAAGTTTAAATCAATGTTTTTAAATAAAGCCAAAATTTTTACTTAACATTTTGAGATTTAATTGAATCTTATTAAATATTTCTAGTTAAAGCTATTTCCAGTTCTCATATTTGCCATCTATCCCATGTTTGTCAGCATAAAGAATCAATATCATGTTACATCAACAGTCATATATGGATAAAAATTAAAGCATACAACGAACTCTCTCATATTACTAAATTTTCCACAGTTATCATATGCAACTCTCATGATTACCAAGCTAATTTGTTAGTACCTTTAGATGTGTGAGAAAATGGACACTTGGCATCACTAGGATATGGTTCTTTATTGTACAGGTATCTATTGAAGTCATGGTACTGGGAAAAAAGGATTTGACAAATTAGTCCATCTGCTCCTCTTCAAACCCACATGCTCTCGCCACTCAACACTGCACTCTGAAGTGGTGTCCACCTGCAGCTTTAGCAGTGGCATTGGACTTGGATGTTTCTTATTTCAAGGATGCAGTTCATGAGAGGTGGAGAAATCTTTTCCTGGGGTGTGAGGATGTCAGTCACGCCAGCAGGCTTAGGGGGCTGTGCAGAGCTGTAGACTCGCATGGGCAGTTGTCCTCTTGCCAGGGACAAGCATGGCTCTGGCTAGAGTCCTGAGGCCACTGGCAGATGTGAATGAGGTTCCTGTCTAGAGGGATGTGCCCTCAACTCAACCATCACAAGCCTTGCTGAACGTGAATGCCCATTCCAAGATCACAAAACACGTAAGAAAATAAGCCACCATGAGAGAGAGCCAGCAGAGCAACGAAAGGCAGAATTAGGCTCCCAAGAACTTCATAAGGTAGCATATTCCATCTGGAGTAAACTCTTATTTTTAAAGAGTAGTAGAATTTCATCAACCACCCGTCTTTCAAACGTGGTTCTTGTGGACAAGGAAGAATTTGGTGGGGCCAAATCCCTTGCTCCACTATATGCCTCTGTTGTGTAATCTGAAATGCTCTCCAAGCTGCTAAGAGTTTAGGGGGATTTATGCAAAAACATGTTTTTTGCTATATTCAAGGGACAAACGCTTTGTTTTGTGCAGTGCATATAGCCAGCTGAGTTGACAGATCACACCTTCGTCGCCCTTTGAGTTACCTACTCTCAGGAGACTGTAGCTTAAATTCAAATTTTGAAATCCTGTATTAACAATGATAGCCTTGAGCTCTGCACTCAGAACATATATTTACCCAAGTATTCAAGTACTAACCACCCCTAGCAAATGCTTAATCTGTAGTGTGCCCCATAGGCAGCACTTTCTGCCCATTATTTCATTTAACCCACATGGCAATCCTGAGATGCCAGAATGTGTGGTGCCACTGTTCCTCCTAGAGGGAAGGAAACCAGGGCTTTTGGAGGCCAGCTCACCTCTGAAGGTCCCGCAGCAGGTGCGTGGCCGCAGCTCTGGATTTGCAAGGCTGAGCCTCCGTAGTTCTTACTCCCTCTTTCCTGCTTGGGCCCTCGAATCTCCGCTGGGCATGACTGTCTTCACCTGGCTGACTCCAGCTCTTTTTTAAACTCTGTGCCAGGGTGTGGATCTTAACCACCCTGCTTGGGGTGAAGGGTCTTTTCTTGCTGTCCAGATACCACTTATTCCATGGCACTTACCAAATTGGAGGTAAATGGCAACTGGTCTCCCTTCCGGGACAGGCTGCGCTGGCAGGAACCGCTTTTCCATGCTGAGCTCCCAGTGCTGAGGGCAGCCCTTACTGAGGACCATTCAGCTAACAGAGCAAACAAGTTATTGGAGCATTTAGACAGAGCTAAGCCGAGAGGATTTCAGACCAGTCAGTCGCTCACTTCATCTGTTACCACACTATAGACGAGGTCCATACTTGGTAGCAATCCTTTGCCTGCGTTTTCAGATTTAACGTCTGCGTTAACCTTTAGGGCACTGCGGAGAGTTAAGGAGAGGGAGGAAGGGCTGTGGGCAGCCCTTCTGCCCTTGAAGATAAGATGCTCGACATCTGATATTCCCTGCTGGCCTCAGAATACTGTGATATAAAGATAACATCACATTTTCTCCCAAACGCAGATGTCTGTTTGTTAACCTCTCTCTCTCCACCCTCACCATGACGTCAGTATTCTCTCCTCTCTCCTCTCTCTCCTCGCTCACACCTCACCTCTCCACCAGAAACAAAAAAAAAAAAACCTCTCAGAGATCAGACCAGGCTTTCTTTCCTTCTATCCACAAACAGGTGGCCTCTGCATCTCTGCATTTGTCAGCCAGTTTCCTCCCTGCTAGTTAGTCACATTGTCAAGTCAAGGAGGGGCTTGCAGGCCCCCTCCCTCCACAGCTGTTCCCCAGAAGAGTTCCACTTGTACCTACCTTGCAGAGAGGCTGATCTCAGCTTAGCAGATGATTGCTCTGGGGAGAAAGCAAGCACTTTAGAGCTTCCTATTCAGGAATCACTGGCCACATGTACCTACCAAACATTGAAATGTGGTTAACGCCACATTTAAAGATGTTTAAATCAAAGCAACATACGAAAAACTCATTAATTTAAATTGGTTACATGTTTAAAATACATATTTTGAGTATATTATATTAAAGTATATTTACATTATGGAAAATAATTAAAATGAATAAGGTTTTCCTATTAAGTTCATCTGCCTCTTTTTCCTCTTTTAATGTGGCTACTAGGAAACGTAATTGCTCCTGTAACTGCGTTTGCGGTTGGCACTGGATCTCTGTTGGCAGTGCCGCACTCTGGGCTGTGGATGGCTCGCCTGCCTAGAGTCCATGAGAGGAGAAAACTTTCTCCAACTGTAAGTTATAGCCAGTTATTTGCCATTTTTTAAATTGTGATGAACCAGTTGGTATGTACATTCAGCTTTTAAACTCCTGTGGTACTATCTACCTGCAAAGACAGTGATGAGCAAGTCGTGATGGGCAAGTCGTTTCCTCAAAGACCACATTCATTATCTGAGAAAGGTTAACTGGGGACTGTCGGGCCAAAATTCAATACCAAAGAAATAACCTGAAGTCTTGGTTTCTCTCACCAACCCCTCTTTTTAAGCACTTTGAGTTGCTAACAAATTAATAATTTAAAACTTCATGTATCACAACATGTCACGACTTACTTGTTTTAACTCAAAGAATCCACCATGATGGGCATTTAAAACCGGTACTTACATTCCTTTGGAATTCATGATCTGGATCATAAGTATATACCCCCTATTGTCCACTGGTTTTAAAATATGAATTCTCAATTAGATGAATGTTCTCTTAATGTCATATTCTACTATTAAAATGATTTCAGAATGATAAAAAAAATCACAATATGTCTTTACTCATTTTATAAACCTCGGTTCCAAAGTATTAAAAAAGTACCAATACTCGCCTTACTCCTAGGAGATAACTGAGTCTTCTTCATTGTGCAAATGGAAGGGGACTAAGGCTGGTATCCCACCTCCAATGACAGGGAAGAGGGAGAACCTGTACTCCCAATTTTTAATGCTGTGATCTTCTTAGATGATTAAATAATTAGAAAATTATGTCCATGAGAAGGGGCAGTAGGAATGTGGTTGTTTGGCGATGACCCTTTATGATAATCTTTTAAGTGTCTAGACAGTTTTGTAAGCATGTGCAGCATCCTCCTCTCCTTAAAGTATAGGAAAAGGCTCAGTATCCAAGCTTCATGGTATTCCGCCTTAGAAGAATGCCATTTTAACAACGTTAGTAATTCCCTCTCCCTCCAGAAAAAAAATTGAAAATGGTGTAAATATTAAACAAAGTCCTCATTTGGGCAGCTTTTGGATATTCAGGGGTTTCTTTGTATGCTCAGGAGCTGGTTGCTCCATGCCTGGTGGCCAGCTTTATAGGTATTATCTCATATCATCCTCCTCCCACACAATTGAAGGACATGCCGTGACCCTCAATCTTGCATTTGGGGAAACTGAGGCTCAGAATGGCTAAATCAGACAAGATCACAGCTAGATATGAGCTTCAAATTCTGTGCACAGCCAATACATTCTGTCCCCAAATATTTAGTTAATGACCAATAAAATTCTAATAAAATTAAGCACAATGTTAATTCCTATTTCTATTGGACTGGAACAAATATTAGTGTAAACAAGGAAAAGCACTTATCTTTCTAATTCAACCTTACTCTTATTACAAGCATGTCCCTAACGTTTGTTATGATTCTTTAACTGTGTCTATTTTTGACCGTTCCCACCATTTCCATTGGCAGATACACAGTAAAAGGCCGTTTGAGCTGTCAGAGGAACATTCTGAATTTTTCTCTTACGTGTGTACTTTTAGTTACTGCAGCTCCAGGGCTTTCAGTTGGGTTTCCATAGCCCAAGTTTTTTATCTTTATGAAAGAATAAGGAAACAATGCTGTTGTTTCTAAATTCCTAAGATATATTTAAAACAAATATTTCCCAGCCCTCCCTACAGTGTTTAGTGACATGTTTGTGAATCTCCGCCCATTTATTTTAGGCAAGCTATTAATTTGAAACTTTACCTCTTTTTGTGTTGAGGTAAAATTCACGTAACGTGAAATTAATCATTTTAAAGCATACAGTTCAGTGGCATTTAGTGCGTTCACAATGCTGTATAACCACCACCTCTATTTAGTTTCAAAATTTTTTGTCATCCCAAAAGGAAACCCCATATCCATTAATCAGTCACCCTCATTCCTTCCTTCCCCAGCCCCTGGTAACCACGGACCTGCTTTCTGCCTCTATGATTTTAATTATTCTGGATATTTCATGTAAGTAGAATCATTCAATATGTGCCTTTTGTGTCTGGCTTTCATTTAGCAAGATAATTTTGAGGTTCGTCCACGGTGTGGCATGTATCAACACTTCATTCCTTTTTTATGGATGAACAGAGTTCCGTTGTTTGGATATCGACCTGTTGATAGATATTTGGGTGTTTTCTACCTTTGTCTATTGTGAATAGTGCTTCTATGAACATTCATGTACAAATTTGGGGGGATATACCTGGGAATGGAATTGCTATGTCATCTGGTGATTCTACATTTAACTTTTTGAGGAATCACCAAACTGGTTTCCACAGTGGCTGTGCCATTTTACACTTTTTATTTCCCATTTTTGTTGTTAATTGTAGCCATCCTAGTGGGTGTGAAGTGTATCTCATTGTGGTTTTGATTTTCATTTCCTCGATGAATAATGAGGTTGATTGTCTCTCATGTGCTTACTGGCCATTTGTATATCTTCTTTGGAGAAATCTCTGAGTCTTTTGTCCACTTATAAATTAGCTATTTACCTTTTTGTTGTTGAGTTGTAATAGTTCTTTACATACACTGGACACGAACCCTTATCAGATCTATGATTAGCAAATATTTTCTCCCATTTTCACTTTCTTGGTGGTGTCCATTGATGCACAATAGCTTTAAATTTGGATGAAGTCAAATTTATCTATTTTATCCTTCATTGCTTGTGCTTTGTGTTTCATATGTAAGAGTCTATTCCTAAAGCTGAGGTCACGAAGATTTTCCTCTTTCCTTCTAAGAGGGTCATTGTTTACTCTTACATTTAGGTCTTTGATCTATTTTGGGTTAAAATTTTTATATGGTGTGAAGTGGAGTCTCAACTTCATTTTTGCATTTGGCTATCCAGTTGTCCAACATCATTTGTTGAATAGACTATTCTTTCCCCACTGAGAGGTTTTGGAGACTTTGTCAAGGATCAATTGAACATAGACATTTGCTGTACTCTCAATTGTATTCCACGGATCTATATGTCTGTCCTTAATCCCATACCATGCTGTCTTGATTTTTGGTGCTTTGTAGTAAGTTTAGAAATCAGGAACTTTGCTCTCCTTTTTCAAGATCACTTTGGCTATCCAGTCTCCTTTGAAATTCCACATGAATTCTAGGATCAGCAATTCCATTTCTGCAAAAGAGGCCATTGGGATTTTGATAGGAATGGCATTGAATCTTTAGATTGCTTTGGGTAGTATTACCATCCTACTATTGGATCTTCCAATCCATGAATATGTCCTTTCATCTATTTAGGTCTTCTTTTATTTCTTTCAGCAATGCTTTGTAGTTTCCAGTGTTCAAGTCTTGCACCTCCTTGGTTCAACTTGTTTCTAAGCATTTAATTCTTTTTGATGCTACTATAAATGGAATTTATTTCTTAATTTCATTTTCAGGTTTCTCATTGCTAGCTACAGAAATACAACTGTAGGAATCAGGGTTCTCCAGAGAAACAGAACCATAATAATAAGCAAACTATAATAAATAAGGGATTTATTGCAGGAATTGGGTCACATGAACACGGGAATTGGTAAGTCTAAATTCCATAAGGCGGGGGTCGGATGTGGCTCAACTGGTTGGGCGTCCGTCTCCCATATGGAGGGACCCGGGTTCGATACCTGGGACCTCCCAGTAAAAAAAAAAAAAAATGTATTAAATTCCATAAGGCAGGCTGCTAGCTGGGAATCCCAATGAAGCTTTCAATGAATTCCCTAGGAGAAGCTGGAATTCACATCCCCTTTTAAGGCCTTCACCTGATTGAATGAGATATCTCTTATTGCTGAAGGAGTCTCCTTTGTTGATTGTCGATGGAATCAGCTATAGAAGCAATCAACTTACAGATTATTTAAATCCACAAAATAGCCACACAGTAACCATCAGGCCAGTGCTCGCTTGACTAAACAACTGGACACCATAATCTAGCCAAGGTGACACATGAAACTAACCACCACAACCGCTGATTTTCGTATGTTGATCTTCTAGCCTGCCACTTGGATTTGTTCATTAGCTCTACAAGTTTTAATGGGTTCTTTAGGATTTTCTATACATAGGATCGTGTCATCTACAAATATGGAAAATTTTAATTCTTCCTTTCTAATTTAGATAACTTTTATTTCGTTTTCTTGCCTAATTGCTCTGACTAACATTGGATAATGTCGAATGGCAACGGTGATAGGGGCATCCTTGTCTTGCTCCTGATTTTGAAGGAACAAGACAAGGCTATAATGTTGGCTATAGTTTTAGCTGTGGGTTTCTTATAAATACCCTTTATCATGTTGAGGGAGTTCCCTTCTAGTCCTGCTTTAATGATCTTAAATATTATGGCTGTTCCAAGGTCTGCCCTGTAATAATATTACTCAACACATTTGAACTCTAAAGTGCTTTCTAACCCACTCTCATCATTATTTAAAATTTGATTGTCAATCTGTGCAGCCCACTAGGAATATGTAATGTATTGAAATTGATCTAAGAAAAAACTTTAAAAACTACCATTCTATACCACATGTTGTATAAATCTAATATTTGAAGACTTTGGTTTAAATAATATAACTACATTTACATATTTGGATGTAGACAGAGGTCTGTTTGGTAGGACATTCTTGAATATTGTGAACAGTTCTTCATCTGCTTAATAAAGTGATCTGTAAAATAATGCTTATATTATTGTGCAGGTAAAGTTTTTCTGGCATAAATATCTCAAATAATATAAACAAACGCATGAAATTAATAAATAAGCATTCACTGAGAATCTTGATAGTTACTGAAAGGGGCAGAAATTACTCTAAGAATTTGAAGCAAGACACATATTCAATTTTAGAATTGGAGATGCCTAAATTATTAGCTAAATTTATAGAGGTTTGCTTTCATTTGACTCACCAAATTAGACCAAAGAAATCTAGTCATTGCCTTTCTTCCCAGTCACAGAAAAGTTTATATAAGTGAAATTTCTAAGATTCACATTTCCCTAGAGTTATGTTATACAATATTCCTAAGGCAAGAGAAAGTATTTGACTGTTAGATACACGTTTGGCTCACTGAACCTAGCATTCGGTACCTCATTCCTAGCAATACCGCAAAGCTGGCTTTTCCAAGGCTGAGGTGGTGAAGAAGGAGGATGTGATTCTGGGCTCACTGGCCAGCCCTTGAGACTGTGAGCCGGAGCTGCTGGCCTGGTTTGCCCCTCGGCCCTGGCACTGGCCAGCCAGGGCCCTCGGAAGGTATGGAGCTTCCCATCACCACGATAATAGTGTACGACCTAGTCCAGATTTCGGGACAAAATTTGTTCTAGGAATGGGGCCTTTGTTTATGATGATTTAACAAAGGAATCATTTATGACCATTTAACAAATATTTAAGAAATGGTAAATAAGGATTATCAAGCAGACTTCCTGGATGACAATGGCGAGATGTATTATTTTTACATATTTCTTTAAGGTGTATTAAAAATAAGGGTATGAAATTTTGAAAATAAGAAAGCCATTGTCAAAAACGCCTATTAACCAGCATTCTCAGGGAGTATGATAATTTGTTCATTGAATGCAGAGGCAAGCTGAGGAGGCATTGAAAAATCTTTTATGATATTTTAATTTAGTCAAATATTTGATGACCTTGAAGTCTCAGGGGTTATTAATATAAATTTTTGCAATTATGATAAAGCTAGACTGAATCCGGGTAATTCCATGTGTTTTTGTGATTTTTGGATAAACGTGCTGAATTGATTCTTCTGCCTTGTCACTCTTGTCTGCCTTTCTGTAAAAATGTGGGGAAATGTTTCCAGTTACTTGAGGGTCGTAGCAAACAGGGGTTTGAAAGTAACTTGTCGGTGGTTTCCATGGTAACCTGTAGAGCGTTTTTAAGAGGACGCGGTCAATATTGTGGTTTAGAAGACTTAAGAATCAGTCCCGGAATTAAACACCCACCCCCCTCTACTCACCTTTGGTTCCCTTCATTGTTAAAGAGGAGTTACGGTAACTTTTCACTACTGTTCAAGGTTTCTCTGGGCTCTAAAATCCGGCGGTTTTAGGAAGAGAAGCTGGAAGGAAGAGAGGCCTGGCTTCACAGGCACTCGCGGCCCGCTCCGCCTTGTTTGCTGGCGCTGCCTTCCAAGGACAGAGGGCCTCTCTGCAGGGCATTCCAGAAGCTTCCGTCTCTGCGCCGCCGTCCTGGGAGCCGAGGACGTGGCCTCCGGCCGCGTGTCCCCACAGACCGGGTGCCCCGCTCCTGTCCCCGCCTCCTCGCCCGAGGGAAGTGCCTCGTCTCGCCAGGGGGGCGCCAGACGGGCTGTTCCCCAAGATGCTCCCTTCGCGGCAGCATTTCGAAGAACCCTAAGTTTGTGGAGTCTGACAACGACAACGTTTCTGCAAACAAGTCGCAGCGGCACATTGAGCGTGCGGGGCGGCGACGCCTGTTGTCGCACAAGCCACAGAAAGGATCCGGAGGCAGAGCGGCGCGGGGCCACCGCCCCCCAGGGGAGCCTTTCTCCCCCCCGAGCGCGCAGGGGCTTCCAGCGCCCACGATCTTTCCCCCCAGAGGGACCACGCTGCAGCACTGGCGTCCTCGGCAGCAGTGGGGAGCGGCCGCGCGCGTGGGAAGACGAAGAGGTGACAGCTTAAAACTTCCAGCAGGCAGGTCAGACCGAGCAACTGAAATAGGGTATCTCAACGAAATGTTAGCAATCCGAATTTCTAAACCGCGAGCTGGGTGTTTCCCGTGCACCAGGCACAAGCGAGCGCGTCACAGATCGAGTTTCATACTTGCCAAAATAAGCACTTCTCAGGATGAACAAACTTAACAAGGCTGAACAAAGCAGCTAACCGGTGCGGCTAAGATTACGTGAAGATAAACGCTATTGGCATTAAAACTCTGCCTGGGAATATTCGATTTAGAAAATGGGCGAAAACATGGGAATCCTAAATGGCGGACTTTCGCCATCACCAGCAGGGTGCTTGGATTTCAGCCTGTCACCCAAAGATGGTGCTGGAAGAAAGGAAGAAGGGAAGAGGTGGGGGCAAGCTGCTGAACGCGTGCTGGGTCAAGCCAGCTGCTGAAGTTCATGTTGGAATGAGCCCGGCTCCAGAGAGCCCCATAGAGCAAGGCTTCAAGTGAGGGCCTTGGTGGTGGCCCTGGGGTCTGAGGACCCACCCCCACCCCTACTCATGGGCCCTGGCGGAATCCTGCAGCTGCTCCCAAGGGCGGCTTCTTACTGGAAGCCGGGGGTGTCGTCTCTCCTTCTTGGGGTGGGGTGCGGTCCATGCGCTAACTCTGGAGAGTCTAACAAACGGCAACTGGCCCATAAACATCAACTGGCCTCTCCCTCGCCCATGGCAGAGAGAACGAGTGGTATTCCCCAAGACTTGGTTGACACCCCGTCTTTGTGGTGGAGTGACGAGATCAGAGCCGTCAGTGACGGAGAAATTCCATCGAAAAGCTCATTCACGTTGTTCGGCGTATGCCCTTCCGTGTCTCTCTAAAGCATTAGTGGTGCTGGATCCTCCCAAGACCGGCTTTGGCAAATGCCAGCTCTTTGCAGGGGAAGGGGCTGCCTCCTCCTTAGCACTCAGTGATGACTGAATAAGTGAGAAACACTCATACTCAATGCACATGCATAGATGTGCACACACGCACACACATGCACATGCGCGCACACACCACATGCTATGCACACACATGTACACATGCATACACGTACACACGCACAGTGCACACACTTGTACACACAGACACACACGCACACATGTGCATGCACAGGCACACACATGCACACACGCGTACACACACGCACACACGCACACACACGCACACGGTATACATGCTGCACATGCATGCACATGTACACACACGCACATGACCCTGAGGGGTAAAAAGGAAAACAGACGTGCCTAGCACCTAGAGGGCTGAGGCTCAAGCGTCCTCCCCCCACCCCGCTTAAATACAAAGGCAGCCGCCAGCTAGCTGTAAGAGATAACACCCATTGTAATTGAAACAGCATCCCAGGAGCTCCAGAGGCACGAAAACGCCAGGTCTGTGTCTTCTTACGATGAACAAACTAAGCTCTGATATCAGTGCAATCAAAGCAAGCCCCAAATGAAGACATCTGAAAGAAAGTCTTGCTGCTGACCCTCTCGACTTCCTTCTCCACAGGAGAAGCGCTGCCCTCCTGGTCACCTCGCCTTGGACCTTCAGTGGTAGCTTTCTTCCTTGGCCCTCTCCCCTCTCGGGTACGAAGTGACACTAATTCTCTCTTGACAAATACCGCCCCCCCCAGCGATTCCATCTTCCCTTCTCACCGTCCTGTCCTGGCCAACGCCCGGGATCTGGCGCCCTCACTCCCTCCTGGAAGCCTCGCCCTCCCCAGGCTCGGCCCACGGGGGAAGCAGGTCCCCGCCGGTTCACTCTGACGGGCCTCCCCCCGCCTGCCCCCCGCCGTCCACTCCGTCCACGTCCTCTGACCCCCACGCCCTCCTCTCTGTCCCTGGCTTCTGCCTTTGCCCTGAGGCGCCACAGGGAAGGCACTGGCTCAGGCGCTGACAGAGCCCCCCACCCTCCTGGCCCTAGACCCCCACGGCCTCCCCTCCCGGGTGTCCTTGCTTCGAATTCTTTTGGCAACAATATGATGACTTAAAAATGATTGGGGGGGGGCAGTAAATTATTTTATTGCCTTAATAAGTCATGTCCATTTCTTAGGATTTTTCTGAGGACAGCTCGTGAAAGCAGACACACGCAATTCAAATGTATCGCTAATACAGTGCTGTAGGTGTGCTGTCTGCTCGTGGCCTCTGCTCCAGGAAAAACAAAATCAACAACGGAACCAAATATCTGCAAGAAAGAGCAGACTGACCTTGTCAAGGACATTCGAGGGCCCGAAGCCCTGGGGCATGAGCCTGACGCTGTCTGGGCGCGTTTGGCGCAGGAGTGAGGTCCCCGCGGCACCCACGCGCCAGATGGGATTTGGATTTTCAAGAGCAAGTTTTGCAGATTCTTTGATCCTGGGCAGGCTTCTTCTGGGAATCCCACATCAATTCAAAGCAAACTGTTTTGGAGTTTATTTTATTACTTCCAGTAAATTTTCTACTGTCTGATTTGCAACTTGCCATGTAATCTAGCAAATTTATCTCAGGACTACTTTTTTAACATGATAATTTTCATATTTAAATGGACTAGAATTATTTCATTTTTGTTTTTAAAATATTCTTAGAAATGGTGCCTAAGCTTTTTTAAAAAAATAAAGCCGAATACATATTTTCGTTTATTATTATTATTGTTATTAGTGTTGAAATAATGAAAATGCTCTAATAATTATTGAACTGATGAGTGTACCACTATGTGATTATACCTAATACCACTGACTGTACACTTTGGATTAATTGTATGCTTTATTCGTATATATCAATAAAGTTGATTTGTTTAAAAAATAAGGCAGAATACATTCTAGCTACAACAAATAAGGCTTATTAAAGAGTCAGTTAAGATGAGCTCCTATAAAGCTTTTTATAGATAATGCTATGCTGTTTGGGTGGACTAATACACAGCAGCATTAAGTAAAGTCTACTTAATATTTTAATTCCTAGTACAAAAGGTATGGCTGGCTTCTTTAGTTCTAGAACAATCTTGAATTAGGTAAATTTCTTATTTTTATCTTAAAGATATAATCTAAATCAATATTATTCATTTCATAACATATTGCAACATTTTAAAAGGTAAGACAAATTATGGCCTGTGCACAAGGACATAAAATCATAAAAGCATTTGGCTTTACAGCATTTTGAACCATGATTAGTGCATCCTTTATGAAGCTTTTGAACCATAGCCTCTAAACCCATTTGGACCTTAAATTAAGGGAATCCAGATCTTTTTGGTGGTACATGTGCCCACGCTGTGCTCCAGAGGCAGACGTCTTCCAAGGCTGCTTGCTGCCGACATCTTTGGAAAGACTGGCTAGGACGCGGGCTGACTCCCGGTGCAGAGCTGGGTCTCTGCTGGCAAGACCTGTGGAAAGGGAGCTCCACGGGAGCGGCCCCTCCGTGGCGGTGCAGTGCTCTGTGGGTCGACGTGCATCTCACTGGTGGCCCTTCTCAAACCCTCCTTTGTGGACGTCCTGCTCAGGCCTTTTACTTGTGTTCCATATAGGTTGCCTGGGTTTTCTCCCTTATTTATTTGTAGAAACTCTTTATATATGTTGGATACTAGTGCTTAGATATATATTTTGCAAATATCTTCTCTCACTCATTGGCTTGTCTTGTCACCCTCTTAAGGTGTCATTTGAATCACAGAACTTCATTGTAGTATTGGCCCAGCGAGAGACGAATAAAACAGTGGACAAATATAGAGTCCGGAAACAGACCCACACATTATGATCGCTTTATTTTTGACAAAGTACAGTGGGAGAGTGTGTCCTTTTAATAAATGGCTTAGTCAATTGGAGATGCGTGAAAAATGAATAAGTAAAAGCAAGCCGTGACCCTTTATCTCACACCCCACACACATGTCCATCCCAGGGGGCTACAGGTGGCAGCAGGGAGGTAAAGCAGGAAAGCCTGTCGAAGGCAGCATGGAGAATGCCTTCATGATCTTGGGGGAGGACGAGAGTTCTCTAAAAGGATCTAAATTCAACTGTATTAAAATTAAAACTTGTCATTCTTAACCGAGGCTCATGTACATACAGAGCTGAGAGAAGATGCATTTTTACTGATATAGTTTTTCTGACCTTTTCTTCCAGTGCTTCTTCTAAGACCACAGCAGACTTGGACTCAGAGAATGAAGAGTGGTAAGAAGCAGCTTCTAACTTCAGACTGTAGCCCTCAAGGCCTAGGAGACGAGGCTTCATAGTGGTAGAGACTTTACCCACATACCTTGCTAAATGGAGAGGAAACCAAGGGAGTTTCTCATTAGTGGATTTGATAGTTTTTTGTGTTGCCACGGTGATGAGATAAGTAAATTTGCTAATTTTCCGGCTTGCTGTCAATGTGTTTGCTGTAGACATCACATGCTTTAATAAGAGTTTGTTGAAAAAAATATTTGCACACTTTAGTTTTGAGGGTGCTATAACCCTCTTGCAAAATGCCCGAACACCATGAGAGATCCAGCCGGTGAGGGACGAGCAAAGGGGGGTCTCTGTGGCCCCTCAGAGCACAAGCTTCAGGGCCCATGACTTGGGGAGGCCTTTACCAAGAACCCAGGAGCATCTCCAGTGATGGCACACTTGTCATTTTGTCTTCTTTTTCTTATAAAGGCCTTCACATCGTGCGTCCAGGCTTTGTGCCCTGGGCCTGCCCTGGCGGCCAGGCGGCCCTGGCATGTCTCCTCGGTGGGCTCGGTGTCGCCTCTGCGCTTGGTTTCCTGTGCTTTCCCGCCGTCTCGGCATCCTCATCCACTGGGCGTCCAGGACCCACCGCTCTCGCTTTCCTCGTGGCTCCAGCGTCTGGTTCTTCCAGGGTCTCCTAGGCGACTGCTGGAGTGGGCAGGGATTGGCCCAGCGTGTCCTTTTGGGCAGCGCAATCCTAAATCCCCATCAGCATCTGGTTTTAAAGAGCTATCTGGAGGGGCCCCTGGCACAGACACGGGGTCTCCGCTCACACTTTGAGGGGGCTCTGCGTGTGCCAGCACTGACACGCACCAGGGGCTCAGAAGTTAATTCAGCAGAGAAAGGAAAGAGGGAAAGAGGGGCACGTGCTCCTCGCTGCAGAGGCTAGAGAAGGTTGTGGCGTGAACGCGTCGTTCCGGGAGAGCCAGAGAAAGCTCTGGAGCCGCTGATGTTTGCCATCAGCGTGTGTTCCCCGAGCGGAGTGCTGGTCCAGAGGCCCTGAGTTAGGGAAACCTTGAAACGCCCCAGACCGGCTCTTCGGGGTCTCAGGGCAGCTCTGGGTGGAGGGCCAGGGGTGGCAGCGCCGCCCCGAGCAGCCCCCGAGCAGCCCCCGAGCGGGTGAGCCCGCTGAGAGCAGGCACCACAAGCAGGCGAGGCAGGCCCAGGGGTGCAGAGGACGCTGAGGGTGGGCCCCTCGTGGTCAGACAAGCCTTCCCTCCGAAGGCGCCCGGTTCCTCAAGCGCGCCAGGAGGCCAGATGGGTCGAGTCTCGCAGGTGCTGGGAACAGGGCGTCTCGGTGTGGGCAAGGAAGGGAGCTGCTTTGGTAGCACAGAGTACATGGAAGTTTTCCAGGGAAGGTGAAAGCTGTGTCCCTGTGTGTGGGTGGAGAGACAGTTGGGAACACAGGACAGAGCCAGAGACCTGGAAAGGCTGCAGTCCCCGAGCGGAAGGAAAGTGGGCAGGAAAACGCCCCCCCCCGGTGGAGCCGCAGGAGACCCCGGCTTGGGGCTACCCATGGCTGGGTCAGCCTGGAGACTGCAGGACACGGCAGCGAGGGGGGGCACAGGCTTCACCTCCTCCTCCCCTCTGTCCCCTTCTCCCTCTCCTCACTGCTGCCTCTCTTCTCTCCTTATGCCAACGCTGCATGGGCCAATGGGGTAAGCCACTGCCCAGCGCAGGAGAGCAGGAGAGTGCACTGTCCTCCCCGGTAGAGAGCAAGCGATTAGAGGCACAGTTAGGGAAACCGGCCACGCACAGAGCGCTGTGCTCCTGCAGGGAAGCAAGGATAGCCCTGACCCTGCTGACCGCCACACAAGCCAGGCCCAGCTGCACCCACCCGCCCGCTTCTGGGTCAGGCCCTGCGCACACAAGCCGCTGCCATGGCTTCCTCTTCCTCCCCACCCACCCCCTCCACCCCCATGGCCCTGGACCCCAGCCCCTCCCCTCCCGTTCTCCGCGCCCCCCCCACCTGACCAACAGCTTTTGACACGGTTGCTGGCTTCCCGGGACCCTACCCTCCCCTAGCTCTCCCCACACCTCGCCTGGTGGGGGGCCTCCGTCGCTGACCACGCTTGCGTCCTAAGTCAGCCTCTGTCCTTGTCCCTCCCCTCTGCTCCTCACCCCGAGTGACCGCATCGTCACCGGCTCTAAGCACCCTGCAGCTGCCTCTGGGCAGCTCCCGTGAGGACGGGCCGCTTGGAGAGATGGTCCTTGTTCTGACCACGGTTTCTTTCTCCACCAGTAAACTTCAATCAAGAGCAGCATCGCTGCCAACGTTTTGGGGTTCCCAGGAAATACTCTGGGTCGTGCGGATGGAGCAGTGAAGATGTGGGGAGGCCGGAGGCCGGGCTGGGAGCTGAGCTGGGGAGGCCGCCCGGGCCAGGGCCGGTGCACACAGGCAGGCCCAGCCTGTATCTTACAGGCAATGGGAGCCACCCCGTTATCAGAGGGGGTTCACAGCCACTGCGTTCACCTGGTGCCAGATGTGGGGGCGCCTGGGGGGCAGTGCTGAAGGGAGTGGGTGGGCTCCTCTAGGTCAGCACAGGGCAGAACAGGGAGGCTCGGCAGATGCGGGCGCAGAGCAGGTAGGGCCAAGGAGAAGAGGGCCAGGTGGGTCAGAGAGGCTCCCTTCAATCCCTCCCTGCCCCACGGCCTCCCTCTGAGTTAAATGAAGAGTCCAGGACTGAAGGCTGGGAAGGACTCTCCCCATCTAACTGCGCCCCCCCCCCCCCCCGCCTTCCAGAGCCCCAGGTCCTCAGTGGGGACCAGGAAAGAACAAGGCTGACCTTTGTCGAGGCTGGACACCCCTGAGGCTTCCACAGATGGTCTCGTCCAATCCCCGTAACAGCCGACCTGGGCTTTTAAGTTCCTGTTCAGATGTGCAAAACCCATGCCAACCCCAAGAGCGCCCAGGTCAGGGGCCCAGAAGGGCAGAGCTGGGGTTCCATCTCACTCTGAGGGTCAAGTGGATGGAGAATAGCAGGAATCCCACCTTGTCTGTCTTTCTGAGAGTTAGAAAACCTAAAATTCAGAGCAATGGAAGAAGGCAAAGCTGATGTCTGAGAACAAACCTGACTGTGATCAAGGAGCTTAAAAACCACGAGTAGAATTCTGAAATGCTGTAGGAATATGAACAAGGGCAAGTGTTGGAGAATGTTCACTTATTTTATTAGAGACAGGGATGGAAGCACTTGAAAGACACTAAAACCGAAAGCTGTTCTTCGCTCTGCCCTGCAGACAACTTCGGCCCTCACTCTTTACTCTTCGCCTTGTTAAGCTCCTATGCAGATAAAGGTTTATTCATTCTCATGTTATCAGAGAATGTCAAAGCACCTGCCTTCAGCCTCTGCTCCATGTCCAAAAAAGGCTCCTGTCTCCGGCCTCTGTCGCCTACTTCTGATAGCGGAATCTTCAGATGCATTCTTCACGGGGCACCAACGTCCAAGTCTGTTTTTAGAAGGACATTTTTCAATTTAAATAAATTAAGAGCAATTTGGCTTCATCTGTTATCAAAGACAGATTTTTTTTTTGGCACCCAAACTGCACTGTCTGTAAGTTTGTTTTTTTTTTTTTCACCTTTCAGGACTAAATTGAGTTATGGATTTGAGGTGTCCTTAAATCTACTAAAGTCATGGCTGAATGTCCACCCCTTACTGGGTGAATCACAGACAAACTCTTCTGTTCACCAGGTCGCGGGATCTCTAAAACAGCTCTTCTTTTTGTGGTGGAGAGAACATGGGAGGATATATTTCAGTTTCTGTTCAAATATAAACCATATAAGAAATAGATTGATGCAGTTTTACTCTCTTAAATCCCTTGCTCTCTAAACTTCCACCTTTTTCACTTTTTACTTTCTTATTAAATAACAATAGATCTATACTTTGGATGCAATTACACATGATTGATTTCATTGTTTTTAAAGTTTTGACCAACCAAACTATGTTGCTAGTTTGGTTTCTTCAGGCGAGTAGCATTGGTCAGAAGACGGAAGATACCGACAACGGAGAATTTTATCTGAGCCCTGGGGTCCTGAAGAACAGCAAGATTTAAGGAGTCCACCCCCCTTTGTGCTCTTGAAAACAGCAAAGAAAGTCCTTCTCCGTGACTCAGAGGACTCACAGCGGCCCGTTTGCCTGCAACAAGTTCCCACACGGACCCTCACCTGCCCATCTCTGCTTCCTAAAGGATTAGCTGAACGGCCTGCCCACCTGATCAGCTGGAAGAACACGCTCACTAACCAGACGTTCGTGGAGCTTCTCTCCTTCCTCCAGGCCCCTGAACTTCCAGGCGCCTCCTGAGAACAGGTGGCCCCAGCGTCAGGCACTCTCACGCTGGCCTATCCAATCGTGCCAAGCTTGCGGCTCATCCCCATGCCTGGTTCTTCCTGCTCGACAAAAGAAACCCCTTTTGGCGGGACCCGTGAGACCCCTGCAGACTTAAGGTCAGCCCCTGCCCCTCGCCAAGTCCAGACGAGTCTTCTGTCTGACGTACCAAAGCA
This sequence comes from Tolypeutes matacus, assembly GCA_026826555.1. Lineage (NCBI taxonomy): Eukaryota > Metazoa > Chordata > Mammalia > Cingulata > Chlamyphoridae > Tolypeutes > Tolypeutes matacus. The sequence goes on along the minus strand of JAKSZT010000049.1, from coordinate 2,121,285 downwards.
AGTGTATCCAAACCCTGGGCTCCTGCCCACACGCCTTAGTGACCTAGAAAGTCTCTGTGCTGTGCACTACGCATTGGCTCCTGTTCGTCACATTTTACCTGCTTGCCCAAATCGCCAGGTGGCAGCTTTAGGCCTTGGCCTCCCAGACGAACAGTCCAACAGGCCCCCCGAGGGGAACGTGGAGCCCCGAGGGTCTGGCAGCAGGACGTGGCCTTTCCTCCTCTGGCGGGGTGGGGGCTGTGCGGGCACACGAGGACGGCCGCCAGCATCCTCGCTGCCACAGGTGGGCATTTTCACCCCTCCCCGCCGTCGCTCCTGCTGGGCTGGAGCAGGGGCAGTGTTTGCTCACTGTCGCATCCTCGGGGCCTATCGCCTGCAAAAGGCAGGGGCTCCCCAGCCTGGGCAGCTGATGGCTGGCAGGCTCTGCCGGAATCCGTGGGCAGCTCCCTCCCAACAGTTGGCTGCTCTGCTTTGCAGGTCAGCGGGAGCAGGCCCAGCCCGCAGCGGGCAGCGGAGCGGCCATGGGACCAGCTCGCGGAGCGCTGGCGGGAGACAATGGGGGCACACTCTAGGTTATCGTCATCTGCCCGGTGCACATCGAACAACGCCATTCATTGTTCTCAAAAGGATTTGTTCTGACACATGGTGCCAGTGTGCCTTCCTAGATCCAGCGGGATGCTTGGGAAGGAGATAATTCCAGTTTCTGGATGAGCGCCCAATTTGGCGGAGAATCACTCTTCCATCCTCAGGCACTGAAATGGCTTTTAAGCAGAAGGTATTGCTGTAGTTTCCTTTTACTGCATTTCCCAGGTCTAGGCAGAGAGTCCATGCTCATGAAAACAGGGCCAAAAATAGATGAAGTTACTTCAAACAAGCCTGAAAGATTTAGTGTGTTTCTGACAAGGCAAAAGACAAAGGGCATTTATTTTCCCACGAACACCAGAAGGCATTAGCGTTATTTTTAGAATGGGGAAGAAAGTGCAAATCATGGCCGCAGCTCACCCTCACAGCACTATGCGCCCATTCCATTTCCTAGGACACGTGGCAGCATCTCGACTGTCCTTTTTTGGAACAAGCTGCCAAAGCTCATTCTGCAAGCATTTATAATAGACTCTAATGTGCTTTTTATTTTTGATCACCTCTTTTGAATAGTTGTGGAAATTTTTAGGGTGCGATATGTTTGGAGACAATGCACCTTTGGGGGGCTCACTGGCACTTTTAATTCTATAAATGTTTGTATCTGTCTGCAAGGCACCGTCCTCCGGCCCTGTCGGCACCTGCAGCTCAGCTGATGGCGCCACGGTCAGCCTCCTCCTCCCTCGACCTTGACCGTCCCCGGTGGTTTTCCATCTACACTTACTGGCCCCTGGCTGAAGGCCCAGCGCCGGAAGTGCATGACGGGTTTAGCTCTCAGGCCGCCCTGGTCACTCCGCAGGTTTGGGTGAAGAGGAGGTTTGGTGTCTCCAGTTACTTCTCCCCAATACTGAGAGTCCAGCCAGAGCCCGCAGGGAGGGCTGGGCCCCCCCACCCACTCAGAGGGTCTTGGCACTCCAGTTTCAGGTGGAACCTGGGAAAGGCGAGGACTTGGGAAAGGAGAGCGGAGTTGGCTCCCCAGTCACGGTGATGAGCCTACTTTGATGACTGGGAATGCGCAGACCAAAACCTCAAAGCAATTCCCAGCGCTCATCAATGAAAGACACAGGAGATGTGCTCAGTTAAAAAGTTAAAAAAGTGGAGTGGGCAGAGGTCAGTGGCTGAGCACCGGCTTCGCGTGTACGAGGGTCCAGCTCCAATACCTGGTGCTTCCTTAGAAGACAAAGTAAAGGGTTTGAAACGAAGGCAATGCAGCGCTAGAGCTCTGTTTCATTGCTTTTTCTCATTCACCAAGTAGTCATTGAATGGCTACTCTGTGCCGGGCGTGGTGCTAGGGGAAGGGGAAACGGCGGCGAGCAAAGCACACATAGCTGTGCTCCGAGGGCGCTCAGAGACCAGTGGAGACACACTCTGGTGAAGGGGGAGTTTGTGCGCCAGCTGAAGTTCTTTCCCTACTCTCCACTTCCGTAGGCTTTTTCCCCATGCGAATTCGGATGGACATGCAGACTTGAGCTCACTTCTCGCTTGCACAGGGCCCCTCCCCACACGGGCTCTCTGGGCAGCAAGCCGAGCTGCACCCGAGATTCTCACCGCGTGCATTGCATTTGGATGGCTTTTCTCCTTGTGAACTCTGATGGCGGAGAAGACCCGTGCAACCAGCTGACCCCAGACGCTCACCCATCTGCTAAGTGCCCTTACGGTAATCCTCAGGCCAGCGTTTGCTCTGACCAACCGGACACCATGACCAAGCTGACCCATGAAGTGGACGGTCGCAAAGTGCTCGCACGTAAAGCTTCCTCTCCTCTGTGGACTTTCCGACGAGCACAAACGCTTGTGCTTTCAGCGAAGCCCTCCCCACGCGTTCCGTGTTGAAGTGGCTTCCTTGTTTGGCCTCCGATGCCCTTGAGGGTCCGTGATCTAATTGAGGCCCCCGCCGCGCCCGTCCTATCTGTGGTCTCTCTGCAGCGTGAGGCTCTGGTGAGCGGCCGTGCGCGCTCCGCACACTTAGAGACTTCTCTCCTTTTAAGGACTCGGAGGCCTTGAGGCTGTGCCGGAACAAAGCGCTTGCCCCCTGCACCACCCGTGAAAAGCTTCTCTCCTGGGCGGGCCTCTGCGGGGGCTCCGACCTCGCTCAGCACAACCGTGAAGGTTCTTTCGGGGCCCCTTCCGGGGCCTTCCAGAAGGAGCTGGGGGCCACCCTCCCAGGCCACCGACACAGGCTTGCCGCGGGTCTCCAGCGTCACCTCTTCGCACAGGTCCCTTTGCATGGGGTCTAGTGGCCCCCAATCCTCCTCAGTGAAGGCCACGGCCACGCCCCGGGCTGTAGCTGGTTCCCGGGAAATGGCCCCTTCTCCCCCTCTCGGGCCAGGCCAGAGCTGCGGGGGCAGAGCCCCGGTGTCCCCTTGGAGCGGCAGCCCTGAGTGCAGGCGGCATGAGGACTGCCCAGACTCACGCCCCTGGCGACCAAGCGTGCCGCCGCCTCATTTTGTTTCTAAACCAACGCAGATGTTAAGATGTTCTTACCTTCCTGTTTAGTAGAGAGGATCTGAGAGGCTTAGTTCAGGCTGGGGGAATGGGAAAGTCGACAGAGGGGATGCCTTCCCCAGGCCAGCGAATGTCCCCCAAATCAGCTCTGCCTCCCCAATTGGGCTGTGCATGTGTGCACATGTGTGAGTCGTGTGTGTGTGCAGTGTGTGAATCTGTGTGTTCTGTCGTCCCTGACAAGGCAGAGCTTCTGGTGTGTCAAAGGGATGCGAGGCCCTGGGCGGCCTCTTCTCTGGAGCACATGGTGCTTCCCAGTGGAAGTCCTGCATCTGAGCATGCTCCTACCTGCTCTGCCCATGGGATCCATTGTGTATTACCAGAGAAGGCGCCTTCAGCCAAGGGTAGGGCTCCAGGAACCCGACACCTGGGAAAGGTGGAGGGCTTGCATCGCTCAGGGGCCAAGGGCTAGTGGCTGCTCGGAAAGCGCTGATCCTCTTTCCCACGCGTCTGGCTCAAGAAGATCACACGGATCTGAGATCCCACAGAGGAATTTTAGAGAAAGGGAAGAAGAGCTGTTCACCCAGTAATCTTTAGGGGCATACCAATAAGGGAATGGCTCTGGGGCTGGGATTCCTCCCTGCCGCTGGGTCTGCAGAGAGGGGTCTCGGCCCCAGTGGGCGGCACCCCCTTCCTAGAAGCGTCCTGGCCGGCAGTCGCCCCCCAGGTCCCGACCAGCTCCGGGGCGAGGGCTGCAGGCTGCTGGGCCCTGGCCTTTGAGCCTCTGCGCGGAGGGTGGCTGGCGCAGGCTTCGCACGCATCGTCAGCCCTGGCACGGCCCGAGCGTGTCTGTGGCACGCACTTGACTCTTCGTCTCCGTGGCTCCTGCCGGCCTCTCTGCCTTCAGCTGGGAAGGTCAGCAGCGAGACTCGGCCCTGCGTGCCTCGCCCCCCACTCGCCCTGGGGTTCAGATGGCCCGCGCGAGGCCCGCTCCCCACCTGGCACCTGCTGCGAACGCGCTGCCCTTTCAGAGCCAAGGCTCCGACAAGAATTCCCCAAATGTCGTGAGGGGTGAAGGGTGCCGCGTGTTCCGACTCCTTCAAGGCCCTGCCAGGTGGACGGGGCCGTGGGGCTCCCGCTCGGGAACAGGGAGGTCGATTCTCTGCCTACGGCCACGCCACACACGCTGTCATCACGGAGCTGCCATGTGGTGAGGCCTCCTTAGCGCCTCCTGACACGAGGCTAAGCCCGCACAGGCGCAGATAACTTACCCGCAGGAAGCCTGCCGGTGAAGTGTCCTCAGCACTTTCGACTGGACGCCGAAGCTCAGAGAGGTGGATTGACTAGCCTGAGGTCACACAGCTACGCAGACCAGGCTCATTCACGTCACTTTTAAGGTGTTTGGTTTAAACTTAAACAAACATGCTGCACAGGGCACAGGTAGTCTTTTGGTCTTTCGTGCCTTTTCTTGGTACCTTCTCCATCCTCTGAAGAAACGGTTGGTCTTTTCAACACATTTTACTGGAGTTTGGGGTCTTCAGCGCGCCAGAGACCGGCAGGAGAATGGCTTGGTGACTCCACTGTGCCTCTCGGGGGAGGCCCCATCACTGGCAGCAGAGCGGCTCCCTCCCTGGCCACTGCTCTGCCCGGCCTGTGGGCTTCTCCCCACGCAGACAGGGAGGTCCCGCTCTCTCCCCGCTCACCCAGGCCAGCTCTGACATTTGTTCCATCTTTTCCCACGTAAGGTGCGTTTTCCTGCTTGAGCGGTCTTCCGCTGTCCTCAGGGCCAGTCTGCTCAGAACTCTGCCAGCTCTGGAAAGAGGACCTTCTGCTTCCATTTGCACAAACGCCTGGGCTCTGAGAGCATCTTAGGATTCCCAACCCTCAGCTCAGGGTTCCTCTTCAGGTGAGACCTGTGCTTTGAGAGCACAGGTAAGCAACACCTGGGAGTTCCCCAGCTGCTCGGTGCCCAGCATTAAGAACTGGCTGTTTAGAGGCCACGTGCAGGGGCCGCTGTCCTGACCCAGGAGAGCTGAGCTCTATTAACACGGAAGGACCCACCCCCCACGCCCTTCCAAAAGCCTGGTGGGTTTGAAGGAATGACAGTCAGAAAGCTAGAAAAAAAGTCATCTTTTTTTTTTGTCCTTTAAATCGCAGCTACTTGATACATTAACAGAATTGTAATGAGCTAAACACTCAACCTTGTTATTGGGGAAGTTAAGCTTTCTATTTTAGTAAAGAAAAATAAAACTCACGTATGAAAAGATGAATTCGTTTACAAGATAATGTTCCGCAAATACAGCGATGTGAGTGACACGAAGGCTAAAGCGAGGTCCAGCAAAGAAAGGCGCCGCTGGGGCGCAGGGCTGTGGCTGCGCCCGGGTTACGCAGGCACGCGCCTCCTTCTGTGCTGCAACCGCTAAACCCACAGGCGCAGGGGGAGGGCTGCGGAAGACCTTCACAAGGGGAGGCACTCAGGTTCCACCCTCACGACTGTCTGAGGAGCTTCTGCCTTCAATTTACAGAGGAGGAAAAGCCAGCTCGGAAAGTAAGCCCCTTGCCCGGGGTCACCCCACTGAGAGCCCAGGCTGGGAGCAGACGCACCACCCGACCAGCTCTGCTCTTCTGTCCTCTACTTTGTCACCTGTCGATGGGAGTCTGGGCCAAAGGATGTGCTCCTGAAAGTGCTCGGGGAGTCAGAAAGCGTTGTCACAGCGACTTTACGGCATGAAAGAAAGAACAAGAGCTGATAATGGACAGTTCTTGCATTCAGTCAATAGATATTATTTCCCATCTTTTTTCCCCTTTAAATGTTTTGATTACCCTGTTCTCCATTCCCGTCTTCTTCTTTCACCCAAGGCCTTTCCAGGGAATCTGTGGGGACCCTCAGCTGGGGGCTCGGCACTCAAAGATGGGTGCAGCCAGCCCTGGTGTGAATTCCCGGCCGTGTGGGCCGGGGCGGGGGCGGGGCTATGAAGTTCCACTCACCCCATCCCAGTCGTCTTCAGTTTGGAGCCCGCAATAGTTTCCTGTCAGAAAACACCACCCATCCTGTCTCCCATTTCCTGGGGGCCTGAGTGGGCTTTGGCTCAAACCATGCAGAGGTTCCCACCCCACCCCCCAGCTAGCTCTCCTGACTGCCCAGGGTTAACAGACAGGGTCCCCAAAAGCAAGTTCCGTTTGTGGAACCTTCCAAATGTGTAGCCTTTCAATGGTTTTAAAAGACCGTAGAAATTTCCTCTTACGGACCCAAAAGACGGAGCCTTCTACCACGAATCCCTAGCATGTGCTGGCGCGCGCCCTGTGAGGGTGGCAGGCAGCGGCGAGGCCCTGGGGAGATCACCCAGGAGGAGCAGGGCTCCCCTCGGGGGCCTCGCACGAGGCCGCGGAAGGCAACGATCTCGGCTGCCTAGCGCAGTCCTTGGTCCCCACTGGTCCACGGACTTGGAACGGAGCCCCGAGGGGGCGGGGCGCTAAAGGAAGGGAGCGAGTTGCGGGAATCTCTTAGCTCTCCAGCTGAATTTAGACTAGGAGACGTCGATTTTCCCACCCAGCTTGGTGCACTTTGAAGCCAGTGACCCTGCCCGAGGTCTGCCCGTGCCCGGAGGAGAGTCCTGTCATTACAGCTTCTCTGTGCAGCTGCACCCTGCCATGTGGGGCTTTTGCTCTGGCTGCTCTGTAATTTCTGAAGTTGTCATATTCCATGAGGCCCACCCCCAAAATACAACCTGGGGCAAGCTGTGGCTGCAGGTGACAGGTAACTTTGGAAATGCTTCAGGACCTTTCTCCAAATGATGATGGCCTCAGATCTGGTGCTTGGAATCCTTCAAAAAGGGAGCTCTGAACTCGTATGTGGGGCGTGCCTCCCAGGAGTGCCTGGGAACCTCCTGGGTCCAGAGTCCCACTAAGGACAGCTCGAGGACAGCTCCAGGACAGCTCAGGGACAGCTCAGGGGCATCTCAAGGCCAGCTCAGGGCCATCTAGCTCAAGGACAGCTCAGGGGTAGCAAAGGGACAGCTTGAGGACGAGGACAGCTTGAGGACAAGATTGCTTTGGCTTGTGTGAAGTCTAGTGTGTGATGGAGCTTGGCCTCCTGAGGCTTTCCTTCTGACTCCATGTCTGGCCCATGAGCTCTGTCACTTCACCTGCCTCGACACCTCCTGAGGTTCCTGGGGATGTAGCAGCTGGGCTTTCCCGTGAAAGTCAGAGCAGCCAGAGCACATTCTGTGTTGCAGCCACCAGACTCTGCACTTGGAAATTAATGAGCCAGGGAAGCTCCCACTTCCCACCTGTCCCTTCCCAGGGAGGGAGGCATTAGGAGACAAGAGAGGAGGGGGCCCAGGCACTGCCCCAGTGTCGACCTACGTGTTGAGTACAGACGATCTAGTCAACATATGGTCAGTCTATATGCAGTTGACTAAACACAGCGCTGGGAAAATTAACTGTACCCTTTACAAATTATCACTAAGACCTGGCTCATCACTCTGTAAATGTGGACAAGCTTGCCTCGCTTTCTTCATCAAATGGCGCACTTGAACGAGCACACCCACGCATGAATTTTATCAAGTCCTAATCAATAAAGATTCCTATTAAGAGGCAGGAGCTGATTTCCGGGAAGATGGCAGACTAGAAAGACATGGGACTCTCTTCTCCTCCAGAAAAATAGCTAGACGGTAGACTGAAACAGCTTGGAAAGAGATCTTCTAGGGTTTAGGACACCAGGCAAAGGCTGGACACCACCCAGGGGAGAGAGGGACGAAAGATGGAAATTGTGACAACAGAACTGTGAACTGAAACCAGAGGCTGCTGCTGCTGGCAACCTCCTCACACTAAAGACTCTTTAGAATTCTCAGGGCTCTGGTCCTGCCGCTGCAAAGGGGGCTCCAGGAATCTACCACCCCAGGGAAAGGGAGAGAGAGGCACACAGCCTAAGGCTGGCTCAGCTTCTGGCCCACAGATGTGGTCTGCTGTGCCCCACGGGCCCTTCCAGGACAGGTGGGACCACACAGTGGTTTGCTCTGGGAGCCAGCAAAGGACTAGAGAAATCTGACCCTCGCAATCTCCCTCTCTTCTAGCCAGGACTAATTGTTGAGGACACCCCAGGAAAGGGAAGAGAGAGGGACACAACCTAAGGCTGACTCAGCTTTTGACTCACAAATTTGGTCTGCCCTGTCCCGAGAGCCCTTCCAGGCCGGGTGGGGCTGCGCCATTGTTTGCCTTGGAGTCTGCAAGGGGCTAAAGATATTCAAACCTCCCAATCTCCTCCTCTACTAACAGGGACTGATTGTTGAGGACTCAGAGGGGAGAGCAAATATTTCCTAGCTGGGAAAAGGAAGGGGGCTGCCAGAGAATGCTGGAGAACTGTCTCAGGGAAAGTTTGAATCACAAGGGTCTTAGCCTCCAGGCAGGAAGCTCTATCACATTGATCTGGTCTGTGTTGCAACAAATACACTCTGGCCAGGCATTGAACTGAGAGCTGCCAAAGAGTGCCATCTATTGGCAGAACAAGGAAGTGCATGCAAAAAAAATTTAAAAATAAACAGGAGAGGCTTTTTCCAGTTTCTATAGCCTCCCTCCCCAAGGCTCTGCAACCAATTACTGGGTCCAGTGCCCAGTTTTGAGCAACCAGCAGGACAATCCTAATAATCCAGGTTGAACCAAGAATCAAAGAACAGTGGTAACATGCAGCCCCCTGCCACTAAATCTCTACAAAAGAGAAAGAAATTGAGCATCTGAGTAAACTACATCCTCATCAGATGCCTAGATATCAGCAAAAAATTATGAGCCATACTAAGAAAACAGAAGACATGGCCCAAGAAAGGAATATATCAAAGCCCCAGAAGAGGTGCAGAATTTGAGAGAACTAATCAGTGAGATGTGCACAAATTTTCAAAATCAAATTAATGAGTTGAAAGACAATATGGTTAAAGAGATAAGTGACATCAATAAGTCATTGAGCGAGCACAAAGAAAAATTTGAAATCCTGAACAGAAAAGTAACAGAGCTTACAAGAATAAAAGACACAATAGGTGAGATCAAAAACACATTTGAGGCATGCAAAAGCAGACTTGAAATGATAGAAGAAAGAATAAGTGATATCAAAGACAGAACATCTTAAAATTGAAGAAAGAGAAGAACAGAGAGAGAAAAGAATGGAAAAAATTGAACAGGGGCTCAGAGAGTTGAATGACAACACAAAGTGCAACAACATACACATTATGGGAGTTCCAGAAGGAAAAGAGAAGGGAAAAGGGGCAGAAAGAGTATTTAAGGAAATAATAGCTGAAAATTTCCCAACTCTCACACAAAAAAATGAATTTACATGTCCAAGAAGCACACTGTAACCCAATCAGAATAAATCAAAATAGACCTACTCCAAGACACATACTACTCAGAATGTCAAATGACAAAGATAAAGAGAAAGTTCTCAGAGCAGCAAGGGAGAAGCAAACCATCACGTACAAGGGACGTCCAGTAAGATTTAGTGCAGATTTCTCTTCAGAAACCATGGAGGCTAGAAGACAGTGGTATGATACAATTAGGATACTGAAAGAGAAAAACTACCAGCCAAGAACTCTTTATCCAGTAAAATTGTCCTTCAAATATGAAAGTGAGTATAAAATATTCACAAACAAGCTGAAACTAAGAGTGTTTGCAAAAAAGAATCCACCTTTGCAGGAAATATTAAAGGAAGCCTTAGAACCTGAAAGAAAAACACAGGAGAGACAGACTTGGAATAGAATATAGAAGAAAGAATAGCAGAAAGGATAAACAAAAGAGTGAAAAGACAAACAAAAATAAGATATGACAAATGAAAACCAAAGAATAAAATGGAGGAAGTAAATAGTACATTTACAGGAATATCATTGAAGGTGAATGGATTAAACTGCCCAGTCAAAAGATACAGGCTGACAGAATGGATTAAAAAAACATGAGCCATCCATATGTGGCTTACAAGAAACTCACCTTAGAACCAGGGATACAAACTGGCTGAAAGTGAAAGGTTGGAAAAAGGTACTCCATGCGAATAGTAACCAGAAAAAGAGCAGGAGTAGCAATACTAATATCAGACTTTTAATTCAAAAAAGTTATAAGAGATAGAGGAGGCCATTATATATTAATAAAAGGCACAATCCACCAGGAAGATATAACAGTCAAAAATATCTATCCACCTAACCAGGGTGCCCCAAAATGCATGAGACAAACTCTGAGAAAACTGAAGGGAGAATAGACATCTCTGCAATAATTTTTGGAGACTTCAACACACCACTCACATCATTAGATTGAACAACTAGACAGAAGATCAACAAGGAAACAGAGAACTTGAACAATATGATATACAAGGTAGACCTAACAACATATAGAGAACAGTACATCCAAACTCAGTGGGTTATACATTCTTCTCAAGTGCCCATGGATCTTTCTCTAGGATAGACCACATGTTAGGGCATAATAAAGCTCTCAATAACTATAAAAAGATTGAAATTATACAAAGCACCTTCTCAGATCATAATGGAATGAAACTGGAAATCAATAATGGATAGGAAAAAAGTAAATTCGCAAATGTGTGAAGGCTGAGCAACACACTCCTAAATAATCAGTGGGTCAAAGAGGAAATTGTAAGTGAAATCAGTAAATATATTGAGACAAATGAAAACAAGAACACAACTTATCAAAACTTATGGGATACAATGAAGGCAGTCTTGAAAGGGAAATTTATAGCCCTAAATGCCTATATTAAAAAACAAGAAAGAGCTAAACTCAAAGATTTAACTGAACAACAGAGAAACTAGAAAAAGAACAGCAAACCAATCCCAAAGCAAGCAGAAGGAAAGAAATAATATAGAGCAGAAATACATGAAATTGAGAACAGAAAAACAATAGAGTAAATCAACAAAACCAAAAGCTGGTTCTTTGAGAAGATTAATAAAATTGACAAACCCCTAGCTAGACTAACAAAGAAAAAAAGAGAGAAGATGAAAATAAATACAATCAGAAATGAAAGAGAGGAAGTTACAACTGACCCCACAGAAATAAAAAAATCATGAAAGGATATTATGAGAAACTATGCCAACAAATTAGACAACCCAGATGAAATGGACAAATTCCTAGAAATGCACAACCATCCTACACTGATGCTACAAGAAATACAAGAACTTAACAAACCAATCACATTTAAGGAGATTGAATCTGTCATAAAAAATCTTCCAGCAAAGAAAAGTACAGGACCCGATGGCTTCACAGGTGAATTCTACCAAACATTTCGAAAAGAATTAACACCGATCCTGTTTAAACTCTTCCAAAAAATTGAAGAGGAGGGAAAATTACCCAACACATTTTATGAAGCCAAAATCACCCTAATACCACAGCCAGATAAAGATACTACAAGAAAAGAAAATTATAGACCAATCTCTCTAATGAACACAGATGCAAAAATTCTCAACAAAATAATTGCAAATCGAATCCAACAGCATATCAAAAGACTTATACATCATGACCAAGTGGGATTTATTCCTGGTATGCAAGGCTGGCTCAACATAAGAAAATAAATCAACATAATACACCACATTAACAAATTGAAGGAAAAAACACACATCATATTCACAATCGATGCAGAAAAGGCAGTTGACAAATTCCAGCATTCTTTTTTGATAAAAACACTTCAAAAGATAGAAATAGAAGGAAAATTCCTCAATGTGATAAAAGGCATATATGAAAACCCCACAGCCAACATCATACTCAATGGGGAAAGTTTGAAAGCTTTCCCCCTAAGATTGGGAACAAGATAAGGATGCCCACTGTCACCATTGTAATTCAACATTGTACTGGAATTCCTAGCTAGGGCAATTAGATGCATCCAAATAGGAAAAGAGGAAGTAAAACTCTCACTGTTTGCAGATGGTCCTGTACTTAGAAAATCTTGAAGTGTCCCGATAAAGCTACTTGAGCTAATAAATGAGTTCAGCAAAGTGGCAGGATACAAGATCAACATGCAAAAATCAGTAAAGTTTTTGTACACTAGTACTGGACAATCTGAGGAGGAAATTGGGGGGAAATTCCATTTTCAATAGCAACAACCAGACTCAGATACCTAGGAATTAATTTGACCAAAGAAGTACAGGACCTATATGCAGAAAACTACAAAACAATGCTAAAAGAAATTTTGAAAGACCTAAACAAATGAAAAGATATTCCGTGTTCCTAGATTGGAAGAATAGATATCGTGAAGATGTCAATCTTACCCAAACTGATTTATAGATCCAATGCAATACCAATCAAAATCTCAACAGCTCACTTTACAGAATTAGAAAAAGGCAATTACCAAATTCATTTGGAAGGGAAAGTGCACCCAAATAGCCAAAAGCATTCTAAAAAAGAAGAGCAACGTGGGAGGGATTTCACTGCCTGACCTTGAAACATATTACAAAGCTACAGTGGTCAAAACAGCATGGTACTGGCATAAAGATAGACATATCGATCAGTGGGATAGAATTGAGAACTCACAAATAAACCCTCACCTATACAGTCAACTGGGTTTTTTTTTTTGTGTGTGTGTTTTTAAATTTTCTGTTGAATTTTATTGACCCTTCAACTGGGTTTTGACAAACCTACCAAGTTACTGTTAACGGGACAAAACAGTCTCTTCAACAAATGGTGCTGGGACACTTGGATATCTATAACTAAAAGAATGAAAGAGGACCCCTATCTCACTCCCTATACAAGAATCAACTCAAAATGGATCAAAGATCTAAATATAAAAGCCAGGACCATAAAACTATTAGAAGAAAATGTAGGGAAACATCTTCAAGACCTTGTAGTAGGTGGTGGTTTCTTGGACCTTACACCCAAAGCACATGCAACAAAAATAAAAATAGATAAATGGGACCTCCTCAAAATTAAACACTTTTGCACCTCACAGGACTTTGTCAAAAGAGTAAAAAGGCAGCCAACTCAATGGGAGAAAATATTTGGAAATCACATAACTGATGAAGATTTAATATCCAGGATATATAAAGTGATGTTACAACTTAACGATAAAAAGACAAAGGACCCAATTGAAAAATGGGCCAAAGACTTGAATAGACATTTGTCCAAAGAAGAAATACAAATGGCAAAAAAACACATGAAGAAATGCTCAACATCACTCATGATTAGGGAAATGCAAATCAAAACTACAATGAGATATCATTTCACACCTATCAGAATGGCCACTATGAAAAAGACAGAGAACTACAAGTGTTGGAGAGGATGTGGAGAGACAGGAACACTTCTTCACTGTTGGTGGGAATGCAGGATGGTACAACCACTATGGAGGACTGTTTGGCAGCCCCTAAGGAAGTTGAATATAGACTTGCCACGTGACCCTGCAATACCACTACTGGGTATATACCCAGAAGAACTGAGAGCAGAGACATGAACAGACATCTGCACACCAATGTTCATAGCCACATTATTCACCATTGCCAAAAGCTGGAAACAACCCAGGTGTCCATCAACTGATGAATGGATAAACAAACTGTGGTCTATTCACACGATGGAATATTATGCAGCTGTAAGAAGAAATGAAGTCATAAAGCACATGGCAACATGGATGAACCTGGAGGACATTATGTTGAGTGAAGCAAGCCAGACACAAAAGGACAAATACTGAATGAATGCGTTACTATGAACCGAATATATTGTGTAGTATATTATATGATTTAAAAAAAAATTTATATATATCCACTACATTTCATTGAAAAATGTGTTTTTATTCAACTGTGTTTCCTTTTTAGTTTTTAATTGTTTATATTTTCAATTATTAAATGTACAAAATAAAGTTTAAAAAAGAGGGAAAAAATTGTTGGGAAAAAAAACAATAGAGGCAGGAGCTATGCCGGTGGACCACAAGCTGCCGTCTCCCTTCAGGGGTTTATTTCCTGCTGTTGAGGGACTGTAAACTGTCAAGGGAGGCGGGCTTTTTGTTTGAGGACCTCCTCCGAGCGAGGGTACGAGGCCCGTGGGCTGGCGGAGGCCGTGAAGAGTAGGGGGAGGGAGGCTGGGGGGCCACGAGGCACCGAGGAGCTGCTGGGAGCTGCCAGGGCACCAGGTCGGGAGAGGGCTTAGGAGGCAGCCTCTGGGTGCAGGGTGAAGGAGGGGGCCGCGCCAGGGCTGGGGAGGGCAGGCAGCTGCTACGTGGGCGAGTTGGTGGGGTCTCGAGGCCCCTAGAGCTCCATCGCCGTCCCCTTTGTTTGTAAAAAGTGACCATCGTGGAGGTCAGTGGGGGCTGCTGGGGTGAAGAATCCTCTACTCTGCCAAAGCCGCTCAGCGCCCACCTGCGTCCAAAGTTGCGCCAGCGTGGAAATGGGATGGATTTCAACTCGAAGTCCCCCAGGCCCACCGTTTATCGTCTGTGCGGGTCGAGAATCCTTCCTCGACCGTGCGGCGGGAACAGCAGGGCCTCGCGTGGCCGCGGCACGTGACGTGGGCCCCTAAGTGACCCGCCCTTCCCCATCCCCGTGGGAGCCACCCGGTCCCAGGGGCAGTTCCAGGCGGGCACCTGGCCCAGGGGAAGCCAGCGGGCTGCCCCCAGCATGCCGCCCTCGGACCAGAACGAGCGGGTTAGTCCCCGCCCCGTGGCGGGAGCCTGTGGAGAGAGAGGAAGCGCATCTGCAGGCGGGGCCAGTAAGTCCCCTCTGTCGTCAGGGTGGTGGGGTGGGAGCGATCGAGCGCGACGTGCGGACGCTAAGAGGGGAGCGCAGGACCCTTCCCGCCCGGCGTAACTGCTTTCCTTCAATTAACCTGTTGTCCCACGGGATAGGAATTGGGAGTGAAGAGGAAGCTCCGTGACCTGTCAGGCACTGCTCTGGGGTGCGTGTGAGAGTGGGGGAGTGTGTGAGTGTGAGTGTGTGCGTGAGCACGCGTGTGTGTGTCAGGGAGGGGGAGAGACAATGGAGAATAAGGAACAGAAGACGCTCCAGCTGCAGGACAAACGCGGAACGTCGCGGGGAGAGCCAGAGCCTGCTCCCTGCCCGCTGCTGGGGGCAGTTTGACGTGCTCCTGGGAGGAGGAGAGAAAGGCAGGTGTCCTACAGCTGGAGGCGTGACGCTGGAAACTGCACCTTCCAACTCCCAAACAGGCTCCCGGCTTGGGAAGGAGAGGGGCGGAGGAGGTGCCGGGATGGAAGCAAAGCTCTCCACACCCTCCAAGGGGCCGGGGGCTGGGGGGGAGCGGGGGAGCGGGGGGCACCTTGCAGTTGCTCCGGGCGTGACGTTGGAGGCCTTTGCAAAGCCACCAGCTCCTGCTGGGCTGCGTCCAGTCCCCAGGGAATCTGTGCAACGTGGCCGACGTCCAGGGACCATTTTGCGCCTAATGGCCTCTCTGGAAAGCATGGTCTAGGGTTTCGCTCAGGAACCGCGTCTCTTTAGGGGGCTCAGAAAACACCAAAAGCAAATGTGGTGACGGCCCGTCAACGCCGGGTTACGAGTGCCCTGAAGACGCAAGCTTATGAGTTCCCACCTAAAAATTTGAAGTGTTTGTAGAGAAACTCACGGGTCCCTGAGAAGCTGTGCACCTAGCTGTGGCTAGGTGTGTGGACCCCAGCTTTAGGGATGGGGGGCCAGGGACCCTTTCCAGGCAGGGCCATCGTGTTCAGGTTACGTCTTGCTGGTGCCGTGCTGGCTGGTGAGGGGAAGTCTAGGGGTGGCTACACTCCAGGAGCCACGGCAGAAGTTGGGGTGGGGGGAGGGAGAGGGAGGGAGCAGGAGGGGCAGGGAGGCGGGGGGTGGAGGTGGAGGAGCAAGCAGGAGGGGAGAGGGAGGAGGAGGGAGACGGGGGAGAAGGCAGGGCGCACGCAGGGGGAGGGAGGTGGGATGGGGAAGGGGGGGAGGAAGGTGGGGGGGTCTCCCCAGTTCTCAGAGCCCCTGGGAAACCCACAGCCTTTAAGTGTCACCCGCAGAATGGGTGTGTGTGTAGTTTTCAAGGGTCCCGATGGAATTGTGGGATGTGCAGCTGATGGAACACCTTCCCTAGAGGGAGAGTCGGCCCTATAAGGGGGGCCCTGCCTGGAAGACACGAGCCCCTCTGGCCCCGCCTGCTGTGACCCCTGGGCCTGGGGGCTCCTCATCTGTGCGATGAGGGTGGGCGGGCTCACAAAGTCTCACAGGACAGCCCGGCAGGAAGACCCAGAGCAAAGCTGGCGGCAGGCAGGAATTGATCCTGCTAACCCTTTCACACATTTTGCAAGTGAAAATGAACCTTGCCTTTGAAAGGAAACAAGATGAAGCCAGAGTTAAGATTTTCAAAAGAAAGTTCAAATAATTGCTATGTTCTCTGAAAACAGGCGTGAGCAGCTCAACTCTCAAAACAGACAGGCGCTGCCAGCTGCCAGGGCTGGGAAGGAGGCCCTCTGCCCCCACATGCCACCGTCACTGCCCAGAGACCTGGGCGAGGGAAGGCGGTTTCCACACGGAAGCAGCCCGTGGCTCAGACTGATGGTGGCTGGAGATCTCCACAGATCATCACACTGAGGGCTGGTTTTTCTGGTGGCAAAGAGTATTCTAAAAAAGAATGGAAAGATGCCCTTGACTACTTCCAAGGGCCACTGCTTTCCTGGAAGAGGCAGCCCCTCAGTGATGCTGGGGGCAGCTGATTTCATTCTCAGAGCCCCTGCCTGTGGCTGACCGCAGGAGAAAAAGGAAGTTTAGGAGCAGTCGACTTGCGACCGGATGTTAACAGGTGTGCAGAAGGGTCTCAAGCCCTTAGGAAAATTAGCCAATTCTAGAAGTGTTTAGCTAGTTGAGAAAAGGACACGGTATAAGTCTGAGTTTTTGTGAAAACTTGCATGAAAGTTACTGAACTTCTAAGAAAAATACTGGCTGAAGGCACAAAAATAACCAACCTATCTGGATAATGTGCTTTCACGCAGGGAGCAGATGCTGCCATACGTAATTCAGTCCAAAACATGCTGTCAGGAGGCTCCCAGCTCGGTTAGAAGCAGAGTGGATGCTGGTTTGGTCAAGGCTTGGGCAGTGGGCTGTGCAAAGCACCCTCTCTACCCCTGGACACTCGTACTTGCCAGACCCAGCGTCCACACCATTTTCACAGCGACGCGTTGCTGGACGGGGGCAAAGCAGCAATCTTCTCACTGGCTTGCTTTCCTTTTGAGGAGAATAAGCAGCTGGTAACGCTTCCAGGACACACACATCCAATGTCTCAAAATGAATTGCCGGCTGAGCGTGGCTTCCGGGAATGCCAGTTTGCTAGAGTTCCGACTCGGACGTCAAACTGCGTTCAGAGCCCATCAGAGCCACGGAAAACAATGCAGCACTCAGATTTTCAGTGGTGGGCTAGACTTATTTCTCAGAAAAAGAAAATCAGTTTGTCCTACTGTGTTCCTTTTGAATCATGCACATGCTTCCATGATTCTGGGATCCGGTGTGTTACCTGCTTCCCGTCTCTCACGAGCTTGAAAGCTTTGAAGGTGGAAACTCTGCCTCCTCCCTCTCTGCCGTCAGCTTCTGCCAAGCACTGGCACCAGCAGGCACCTAATAAACGTGGACTGAGTGAATGAAACGAATATATGCGCTTCTGATTCTAGCTGATCTTCAAGACCTAACATTGTTTTAGGAAGCCCACCACATTTATCTCCACTCCTTTTCATGTCCATCAAAGGAACAGCCGTCCTGGCTGCCTTCTCCTTATTTCCTATCCCTTCTTTCCCCTAAAGCACAGTGTAAAAGTGAAAAAGCCCACCTCAGCCATGTGGCACTCCTTTAAAAGGCTTTTCCTGCCTGTTAATGTATTTTTAAAGGTTTATTTTATTTCTCAGCCCCCCACACACACTGTTGTTTGCGCTTGCTGTCTGCTCTCTGTGTCCATTTGCCGTGTGCTCTCTGTGTGTGCCCGTCTTCTCTTTAGGAGGCACCGGCAACTGAACCTGAGACCTCTCATGTGGGAGAGAGTGCTCAATCGCTTGAACCACCTCCGCTCCCTGTTTTGTAGTTTCTCACATTGTGTTTCCTCTTTGTGTCTCCTTGTTGCATCATCTTGTTCTGTCGGCTCATTGCGCCAGCTTGCTGTCTTGCTCGTCTTCTCCAGGAGGCACCGGGAACTGAACCGGGGACCTCCCATGTGATAGGCGGGAGTTTGATCACTTGAGCCACATCCAGTTCCTGCCTGTTAATATCTTAACTCAAAAGAAAATGAACTCACAGAGTTCCCAGGCCTTAGCCCCTGGCTTTGCACCCTCCGTCATCGACCCTGGGGAGCTGCAAAGCATATTTTTACCTTCTTGTCACTTCAGTCTATCAGTTCTCACCGACTTGGAGAACCTTCGATGATAGATTCGGCAATGCAATTTCCAGACTCTTATCTTTGTTGAGGTGTCGGGGGGAACCCAGTCCAAAAATCTCTAAAAGTAACTGGCAAAGAGGCTTCATTCCATTGTCACTTGCTTTACCTGCTAAAATATAATTATGAAAAAGTTTAAAAAATGGCCCCACTGAGCTCCACCCACCATGGATCGCCAGGCAGTCCGTAAAGGAGGCCTGGTCATGGGACCCCCAATGGGGTCAGCAGGAAGCAGGCCACAGGGCAGGGGGAGCCAGCAGGCCAGGCTCAGCTGCAGGACATTCATTTGCAGGCAGAGGCGGGCAGCCTGGGCTGGGGCAGCTGCAGGTTGAGCCCCTCCTGCGGTGCCCTCACCTGCTCAGCCCCCCTCCCGGGGATCCCACTGCAGCCTCCAAAACTCCTGCTGCATAAATTCCAAAACAGAGAGCATGCATCCCCCGCAAATATAGAAAATGAACATGTGTCAGCGATTTCATTCAACTCATTCACTAATGAGGAAACGGGTAAGATATTCAGACTTGTTAGAAGGGGAATTTGAAGAACTCATATATGCGTGTATATGTGTGAATATATATGTAGTCAAGAATATTGAAACAAGTTTGCTAACCGATGCAAACCTGGTTTATATCCTACAGGGCAATAAGATGTAATGTTTCAGATGATCATTTCTACCAGGAGAAAATGAATTATTTCTCTGTGGAAAAAAAATCTAATTGCCTTGCTGTGGCCGTGAGTTGTTTGCGTTGCTATCAGTTTTCTACGGGTGAACCTCTGCCCTACAGAGTTGGTTGTAAAATAGCCTGGACGAGCAGAGTCCAGCGGGCTGCACAGCCCTGTGAAGTCAGAAACCCCAAGGGGCCTGCCAGCTCTGTGCTGAAAGGATGCCCCACCTCTGCCCCGGCCCTTCCTGGGCCCCGGACGTCTCCCGACATCCCTGTGGAATAGGATTGATCTTTGCCCCCTTTCTCCCTTCCCAGTCTCCCTTCCTTGTTTCTTTAAAACCCAGTTTTCAAATCAGGGGTGAATTTGATGCTGTTGACCTGGCTGTGACCAGAAAGGGGTCAGAGGAAGAACTTTCCAGGCTCGGGACAAGCTCGGTGACTCCCCACCTGATGGCAGGGGCGGGCCAGCCCGGGAAAGATTGTGAAATGCTCATTTCCTATAAGAGTTCAGCACTCCCTTTCCGTCTTCCTGCATAACCAACCTGTCTTTATTTGATATCGTTAATGTACCTGGTACTTCATCAGTATCTTTAAATATTATTTTAGTCTCCTCTGCTGCAACAAATTGTCTCCAATCTGGTGGCGTGAAACAAAGCCGACGCTTATCGCACGGCTCTGAGGTCTCACTGGGCTACAGCCGAGGTCTGGGAAGGCTGTGTTCCGGTCCTCCTGGAGGCTCTGGGGCACTCCATGCCTTCTCTCTCCAGTTTCTCGGAGCCGCCTGCTGCTTCCCTCCTCCACCCTGGAAGCCAGCAGTGGAGGATCCTCACGTCACCTTGACCTGATCCTCTGCCTCCTTCTTCTATTCTCAAGGGCCCTTCTGATTGCACGGGGCCCCCTGGATGGTCCAGGGCACTCTCCCTGTCTGAAGGCCAGGGGGTCAGTAGCCTCAGTGCCCCCTGCCACCACCCACCTCAGGGCCCTTGGCCCCACCATACCTGCAAATCCCCTTCTGCACGGGAGCCACATGTCCACAGCTGTGGGATGGGGACACCTTGGGCCATGGCACGGCCTTGCCTGGCCCTCACCTGCTGCTACTGCTCCAGCCCTGCAGGGCCTCTGGCTCTCATGCTTTTCTGGTGGGGGGGCAGTGAACCGGCCCTGGGGAACGTCAGTGCCTGGCTGCGCGGCTCGCATGGGGCCTCTCACGGGGGCGGGCAGAGCGTGGTGGGAGCGGGCTCCCTGCTGTCCACTGCTCTGCCCATCCCTGAGCATCATCTCCTCCTCTTCCCCAAACCGACGTCCCACCAGGAAAGGCTGGGAAAATTTCTGAGTGCTCAGAGCAGGCCGGGGAGCTTGTCTTGGCCGTGTGGAGCTTGGGCTGCAGGAATCAGGCTCAGGAGAAGCGAGCAACTTCGGGGGCAGCTTCTGAGCTGGAAGCTTCCGCAGCGCCTCTGGGGCATGGAGTTCACCTGCCTTGCTTGCTCTGGGGAGAGCTGGACCCCGGCAAAGTTTTCGGAGAACCGGGTGTGACGGGGCTCGGAGAGCTCTGTCAGCTCGGCAAGGGCAGGGGGTGCCGGCCGCACACAAATCAGAGGACAAATGGCAGCACGTATTTAAAA
Source organism: Tolypeutes matacus (assembly GCA_026826555.1). Classification (NCBI taxonomy): domain Eukaryota; kingdom Metazoa; phylum Chordata; class Mammalia; order Cingulata; family Chlamyphoridae; genus Tolypeutes; species Tolypeutes matacus. The sequence continues at coordinate 2,100,596 of JAKSZT010000049.1, read as the reverse complement.
CTAGCGCCGCTTAAACAAAACATTAAGTTCTTTTAGCAAGAAGAGCTAAAATCCGCTAAAAATCACATACCAAGCATGCAGAGATTAGACGGGCTCATTATGGAAATTCAGGTGTGTACAGTATGTTTCACGGAAGCTCATTTGGAAAAGACTCAGTCTTGTTTTAAGCTGAAAATGCATCATGCTATTTCCCATTTCCTCGTTTTCTTGCTTGGCCCCTTCATCAGCCGAAAGTGCAGAGAATCCGCCTCGCTCCCGGGGGCAGCATTTGCCTCTTGATCGGATCGCTCCCTTTGCAGGTGTGCTCACCTTGTGCAAGCCCTCGAGCTGCTCACGTGTGGTGTGTGCCTTTCTGCAGGTGCGCTATGCTGGTAAAGGCGAAAACAAGCCCTGACTGCAGAGTGCGTGCAGGGAGCTGTCCCAGTAGAGCGGGCGGGCTTGAGGGGCAGCAGAGGCCACGTTAGCCTGAAGCCGGTGCGGCGTCAGCTCCTGGGAGCTGCTGGGAGCACCCGGCGTTCTGGGTGGGGAAATCAGAAGCTGCCTCAAGACAGCTCAGAGGGAAAGGAAGGGAATACCTAAGGATCCGGGGACTGCTTTCCTTATCCTAAGTAAATATTCACTTTTCTTTTTTGAGGAGCAAACAAACAAAAACAACTGAAGCCCACAGGCCCTTCTGGAGGTCAAGAGCTGGGCCAGAAGCCCCCTGCACGTCCTGCCCCGAAGCTGTCGGACACAGGAAAAGCGCGCCTTGACTCGCGCTACGTTGGTTTCCAAACAGGAGAGTCTGCAAAGGTCCTGGGTATTCTGGAATCTTCGTGTCCTTTGAAATCCACCTGGAATGGTGGTGGAGAGAGATTGAGAAAAACAAACAAAAAAGTGCAACATATGGTAATTAGAAGGTGACGAATGTTATGGAGAAAAAAAACTAGACTAGGAGGAAAGAGTGCCATGGTGGTGGACAGAGTGGGTAAGGGGCGGCTTTCAGGCGAGTGCTGTGGAGTTGGTGGGGCAGTCAGGGAGAGGGGGGGGAGCAGGTGCAAAGGCCCTGAGGTGGGAGCCTACAGGAGCAGGTGAGGGAGGGGCGAGGTGGGAGCCTACAGGAGCAGGTGAGGGAGGGGCACTCTTGGCGCCTGGGGCAGACCTAGGAAGAGGCGTGGCCTCTACCTGAGTGCCTGAAGGACTTGACTGTGATGGGATCCAAGGCAGCCGGTGGCAGCGTGCCTCTGGCTCTGCATGGAGAGGACACAGCTGCAGGGTAGGGGTGGACACGGGGGGACAGCTGGAGGCTGACGACAATCGAGGAAAGGACCGCAGCGTGGCTGTGGGTCAGAGTGGGTGAGAGAAGCGCCTGATTCTGTTCTTGTTGAGGGTGGAGCCGATAGGACTCATGGCAAGGTTGCATGTGGTCAGAGAGGGAAAGACTGAGCGACAGAAATGCTTGAGTAGCACCAGCCGATGTGGGACACGCTCCGAGAGGAGCAGATTTGGGGGCCATAATTGGATTTGGCTTTGGACATGGTAAGGTTGAAGTTCCTGCACGACATCCAAGAGGAGAGGTTGGACAGACAGCTGGAAGCAAGACGCTGGGAGAGGCCAAGCTGGAGGTGAGCCATGGCAGCTGTCAGGTTTTCAAAGCCCCAAGACCCACGTCCTTAGAGGTTGGTAAGGGTGTCAGTCATCTACAAACCAGTCTTTAAAAATTCAGTACAATCCAATGAAAATTCCATGTGAAGTTTTTGAGAAGCTTGGTAAAATTACCCTAAAATTTATAAGGAAAAATGAAGCTGCCAAAACAGTCTTGAGAAAGAACAAAGTTGGAGGACTCACACTTCTTGACTTCAAAACTTACAAAACCATGTGGCACCGGCATAAGGACGGACACGGAACTGAGAGTCCGGAAATCAACCCACACATCTATGGCCAAGTGATTTTCAACGAAGTTGCCAAGACCATTCGATGGGAAAGGACAGTCTCTTCAACAAAGGAGGCTGGGAAACTAGACACAAAAGAGTGAATTGGACCTGCTCCACACCAGGTGCCAAAATTAACTCAAAACTGATCAAAGACCGACATATAACAGCTGGCACTATAAAATGGAGGGGAAAACAGTGTGAATTGTTGTGACTTTGGCTTAGGCGATGGTTTCCTAAACATGATCCCTAAAGCATAAGCAAACAAAGAAAAAGGTAGATAAAGTGGAAGTCCTCTAAATTAAGAACATTGGTGCTGCAGAAGAGACCATTAAGAAAGCAAAAAGACAACCGACAGGATGGGTGAAAATATTTGCAAATTACATATTCGATAAAGGTCTAGTATTCAGAATTTCATCAAGAACTCTTACAATTCAACAATATAAAGGGAACTCAATTAAAATAGACAAATTTTCAAATAGACATTTCTCCAAAGAAGATACACAAATGGCCAGGAAGGACAAGAAAAGATGTTCAATAATCACTCTTTATCAGGGAAATACAAATCAAAACCCTGAGACTCTACATTAGCCCCTGTAAGTATCTTTTTAAAAGGGAAATAACAAGTGCTGCTGAGGGTGTGGAGAAGCTGAGACCCTCAGTCATTGCTGGTGGGATTGTGAAATATCACAATCACTGTGGGAAACAGTTTTGTGGTTCCTCAAAAAGTTAAACATGGAATTACCATGTGACCCGGAATTTGTCTCCTAGGTATTGAAAAGCATGATGATCACACAAAAACGTGTGCACAAATCTTCATAGCAGTTTTATTCATGATAGCCAAAAAGTGGAACCCACCCAAACGTCCACCAGCGGGTGAACGGATCAACACACTTTGGTATAGCCATGCCACAGGTATTATTTGGCAATGAAAAGGAATGAAGCGCCGACACATACTGCAACTTGGAGGACCCTTGAAAACATTGAGTTAAATGAGACAGGCACAAAAGCCCACCTGTTGCATGGTTCCACTTCAGGGACCTGCTCAGAACAGGCAAGTCCACGGAGACAGGGAGTAGGTCTGTATAGTCAGGGACTGGGGGGTGGGACAATGGGGCGTGGCTGCTAACAGGTGCAGGGTTTCCATTTGTGGTATGAGAAGGTTCTGATGAAAAGGTGCTAGTTGCAAATATACTAAAAGCCACTGAATTGTAACCTTAAGAGGTGATTTAAAGGTGAATGGCTCCTTCATCTGTCTGCTCGTTGTCTGCTCACTGTGTCTGCTTGTTGTCTCTCCTCACTGTGTCCTCTTGTCTTCTTTAGGAGGCACCAGGAATTGAACCTGGGATGTCCCATGTGGGAGGCAGGTGCCCAGCCACTTGAGCCACATCTGCTCCCTGCTCATTGTGTCTGCTCATCTTCTTTAGGAGGCACCAGGAACCGAACCCGGGACCTCCCATGTGGGAGGTGGGTACCCAACTGCTTGAGCCACATCCGCTCCCTGAAGTTCCTTTTATTGTTTCATTTTTCTCATAACAGAAGAAGACACAGAAGGAACATAGAGCACTGACCCACAAGCGCAGCTCTCTACCCCTCCAGCACAGAACGCAACCAGAGAAGCCCACTCCCCAGGCCCTGACCCCACATGCCCTTGGCCCTCAACCGTGGGGCAGCGGGACGGACATGCGATTTCTGAAAATGGAGCCCCGGGAGACAAGAATGGAATGCCCAGTCTTCCTTGAAGCCGGGTGCTGCAGCTTGGGGGGCGCGGACAGAAGGAAGGCGGGCCTCGTGGTTTGCCCTGTGGGGAAGGGCTGGGAAGGGGCGGGTCTGAGGTGGCCTTAGGGGCACAGGCTGTGGGGGGGGTGGCCCCGCAGGGCTGTGGACCGCGGCGCTTTTCCTCGCCAGAGTCAGGGCAGCAGGGGTCGCCGAGAGCCCACCTGTGCGCTGGCCTGTGCCCGGGCCCACCACGTGCCCGGCGGCCAAGGCCCGTCCAGCTCGCCCGCCTCGGCCAGCTGCAGGAAGAGCAAACATGCCGTCAGCGCGATGGCAGGGCCGACACAAACCAGACGCAGGCTTGCCGAGCTAAGTACATTCGGAGGAGAAATATTTACACGTTGCGTTTTAAAGAGCGCCTGCGGGATGTGCAATGTTTTTCATCTCGCTCGTGTTTAAGAACTTACCGTACTTCGAAAGCCAGGCAGGCCCCTCGCACACTTTCTAGACGGGGTGCCCAGCTTTGGGCTCCCCTGTGACGCGCAGGGAGGCTGGAGATGCGTACCTCTCCAGGCTCGGGAGAGGGAGGGGCGAGCTTTAAAGTCCCCATGGGCTGGCGACGGGAGCAGACCTGGCCCGGGAGAGCCGGCCGCTGTGGACACAGCCGGCCACCCACTCCGACGGGAGAGCGAGCCGGAGCCCAGGTGACGGGAGGGCACGGGACCGGGCCGCCTCACCCCTGCTCCAGCCACGGCCTCTGCCTGGGCGCTGGCGGAGAATCAGCCACGGGCCTCGGCCTCACGGGGTGCCACGCAGCCTCATCGCTTTCCAGCCCGTGCCTTTGTAAGGGACTTCAACCCTGCGACTCAGTTTCCCCCTCTGATAAATGGGGACGTAGTAGTATTTACCTCTTTTGGGTTTAGTAAACACTTGTATAGCACCTCCCATGTGCCCAAAAAGCACGACTCATCTGTCCCCGTAAAGACGCTGCCACATAGAGAATAATGGTTGTTGTGGGGATTAAATGAGATAACACAGGAAAAATACCGAAACTGCTCTGCAAATTTGACTGCTGTTATTATTATTATTACTATTGATTTCGGGTGGACTAAATTTAAACTTTACCCACTTTCTAGTAAGTAGGCTGATCAAAGAAAATATTAGCCCAAGTAGCAACACGAAGACAGCTATCGCTTGGCGAGTTCCGTCCTCGGCACTTGTCACATCGACGCTGCAAGCACTATGGGTTCCGACCGAGCTCGCGGCCTCAGGGGGATTAAGGAATTTGTCCAAGGTGCCCCCAGGCCCACTCCAGGCAGGGGAAGGGAGCGCTCACAGGAGAACGGGCGTGTAGCGGGAAGTCCACCGGCGCTATCAGTCTCTGCGATGGCAGGGTCTCTGAGAGTCCACGTTCTCGGGCACGTCGACTCCCTCTGAGAGGCCTTCAAGACGAAGGAGCTGGTGCCCCACGGCCTGGCCGGCGTTGGGGGCTGGGGGTACAGGTGGAAGTGCAGGTCCTGGCCTGGCGGTGGGGGCCGGGCGGGGCAGGTGGTGGCCAGGCAGGTGCAGGTGCAGGTGCAGGTGCCTGCCCTGGCAGTGGGGGCTGGGCAGGGCAG
>JAKSZT010000049.1:2044754-2091880 GCA_026826555.1 Tolypeutes matacus | reverse complement strand
TGGGTGATGCCACGCCCCAGGATGCCATGACGACGTGGGTGATGCCACATCCCAGGACGTCATGATGACATGGGTGATGCCATGCTGTGGGGTGCCATGGCGATGTGGGTGATGCCACGCCCCAGGATGCCATGACGATGTGGGTGATGCCATGCTCCAGGGCGCCATGACGATGTGGGTGATGCCACGCCAGGGGCACCACATCTCCACTAGCAGGGCAGGCACTGGCTGGAGCAGTCCCCAGAGAAGGCGTCTGCCTTGTGAAAGAGGCCAGGCCTCCACGAGCAGATCCTCCGTCGACCTGCAGGTCCTGGGCTCTGTTCGAGGTTTATTTTGTGACAGGGGAACAGGATAGGCCACCTCTTGTTTGTCCCAAAGTTGAAATCCCATTGTGACAAGAACCACGACCTCAGGCTGCCTCTCCTCTGTGAGGTTCCCTCAGTCATACTCTTGCCCCCAGGAGGTGACTGGAGGGGACATGATGGGGTGGCGCCTGTTACAGGAGATGAGGAAGAGGGGCTCCCGCTGAGACTGGGAGTCGTGAGGTCTGGACAAAGCCTTCAGGAAGAGAGGCCCCTCTCTGTGGCTCCAGAGGTGAGTCAGAGGAGAGGTTAAGGGCAGTTTTGAAGGCCTGGTGGGCGCTGGGCAGAGGCTGTGGTCAAAGACTCTGGGTCTGTAAAAAGGCCTGATCTCCGTTCTCCACCAGAAAAGACATTTCTTTGACCAGAGACACAGGATTGAGAGACACATCGTGACACTGATGAAAGAACGGGATGCCTTTGATGATGTTTATATAATCAGGGCTCCCAGAGAAACAGAACTGACAGGATGTGTGTGCGCCTGTGCGTGTAAAACGAGATTTACTATGGGAATCAGAGTCGGCTCACGCAGCCACGGGGATGAGCAAGTCTGAATTCCGCAGGGCAGGCCAGAAATTGGGAATTCTGAAGAAGGTTTTGGTGAATTCACTGGGTGAATTCTGACTGCTGAAATTCTCAGTTCTTTTAAGGCCTTCAACTGACTGGATGAGTCGTCTCTCACTGCTGAAGGCCATCTCCTCAGTTGATTGTAGATGTGATCAGCCATAGATGCCATCAACTTCCGGATGACTGAAATCCATGAATTGTCCTCAGAGTCACAATCAGGCCAGTGCCTGCTTGACCAAGCAACTGCACACCATAACCTGACCAAGCTGATGCATGAACTTAACCATACAGTGTTGATGATGACGAGTAAATAATTAGTGAGCCATTAGTATTTTCCAGGCACTGTGCCGAGTGCTTCATAAACAATATCTCATTTTGAACTCAACACAACCCTATGACGTATGTTTTCCTTTTAGCTCCATTTTGCAGACTAGGAAGTTGATGTTCAAGGAAGTCACAAGGCTCCATGGGGGCATAGCTGGTATTTGAACCAAGATTTAAGGTTAGAGCCCGAATTCCTGGCCCCTCACTGGGGCCCAGCCTGATCAGCCCAGCCCTTCCCTTCCAGCTTTGGGGAAAGAAGTTGGGTTTGTGTGGGATCCCAAGAAGTGTGTCTCCCAAGGAGAAGTGAGTGCCACCTCCAAAGTCGAGGTGGGAGGGCTGGCAGAGGGACGGTCATGGCCATATCGTCTGGGCCCATTCACAGAAGCCTGCAGCTCCCACAGCTTGGCAAGCAGCAGTGGGGCCCTCTTCCCAGGCCTGTGCTCAGCCTCCCAGTGAGGTGGTGCCGTTACCCGTCCCTACAGATGGCTGTCAGAGGATGTGGGGAGTTCCCATAACATTTCTGTACGATTTGACTTTTTCCAGTAGTATTTCTGGTTAAGTGCATAAAGAACAAATCAATCATCAAGTAGAAGTACAGTGGAACCCTAAATTTAGGTCTAATAAACAAAAAGACTCAACATTATTGAGAAGGATTCAAGGAAAACGCCCTTTATCCCCAGACTCCGTAAGCAGCACAACTTAGACAACATAGAGGGAGAGGATGCTAAGCCATCCCATATCTAGGCTCTGTCCATTGGTAGAATGAAAACGGTTCTCAGAGTATTTTTATAGTTACCATTCACTTTTTAGAGAAAATAAAAACCATAAAAATCCTAAGCTTGCTTGTGGCTGGAGATCCATCTCAGGCTCTGGTTTGTTGCCAGATGGCAGAGGTAGAGCAGGGGTGATGGTGGGCCTCGGAAAGTGTCCCTGGGAGCTTCGGTGTCAAACCAGCCTGGGGTAGCCCTGGCCGATGACTTCTGGGTGACCGGGGCTCTGCTGGAAGCCGGGGCTCACTGGACACAGGCTTGGGAAACACTCACTGAGGGGTCCCTCGAAAGCCTTCCAACGGCAGGCTCCCCCCGAGCCCGCAGGACCCCACTGTCAACCTCACCGCAGGGTCAAATGAAACTCACGCGCACTTGACACTTACAGAATAGCTCACACCAAAACTACTCCAACCTTGAACTTGGAAGAAAGTCATCCAACCGAGCTTTTCTAATTAAATTGGCTTAAATTAAGGCTTAGTGTCAAAATCAGAAGCCAGTCATAGAAGCCCGATGTGGAGGGTGCCAGCTTCCTCTTGCACATGACCTCCACCGCGTTTACCTGCACAAAGGGGGCTTTGTGCACCTGCAAATTATTCTCTAGCAAAAGAAGGACAAAGCTCTGTGTCAGGGCTGCTTGCCTTTGAAGGCAAATCCAAATAAAGTACTATCTGCTGGCTCCTCCTCCAGGAACTTCTGGGACGGTCCTATGTTCCAAGGCCAGGGGACAAAGAGAAGGGGGCTTTGACCTGGGGGGGTCCTGCCTCCTACACGGCTTCATGGGAGTGTTTACTTCCTCGCTCACTGGCACGCAGAGCCATGCGCCAACGCTCTCTGAGCCGGGTGTGTCTGACTTCTACTGCGCCATCAGCTCACGTGGTGCCCGGATCAGCAGCCCCAAGGTCACCTGGACCTTGTCGGTATTCAAAGTCTCAGATCCACCTCAGAACCACAGACTCAGAAGCCAGTGCTTTAGCAAGTCCTCCAGGTGAGTCTGGCGTGTGCCAAGTTTGAGAACTGCACGAGGCCACGATGTTCCCTTAAGTCAAACTGTAAAGATGCCCGAAGAGGAAGCTCACTGTTTTTGCGTCCTGGGCTGCTTGAGCAAATGCCATGCGACGCATTGGCTTAAACAACGGGCATTTAATGGCTCATTTGAACTTTGAAATTTGAAAAAGTTCAAATCAAGGCATCCCCAAAGCGATGATTTCTTCCTGAAGACTGTGGCATCCTGGGCCCGGCAGGAGCCCCTGGTCCTAGGTTCCTCTGTCACATGGCAATGCACATGGCGGCCTCTCCTGGCCTTTCCCTTCTCTTCAGGGTTCCGTTGACCTTCAGCTCTTGCTTCCTGTGGCTTTCTCTTTATGTCTGAATATCACTTTGCTCATAAAGGACTCCAGTCATAGGATTGACTCATCCTGATTGGGCTTGGTCATACCTTAGCTGAAGTAACCTCATCGGAAGGTCCTGCTTACAGTGGGTTCAGACCCGCAGAAATGGATTAAGTCCAAGAACATGTTTTACTGGGGCACTTAGCTCCAAACCACAACACCCACCTAATTTTGAAACCAAAGAACAGGTGGCTGAAAAAGATCATATTTGGGTGAATTATGACAAAGGGGACCTACCTACTGGTGGGTAAAGGTAGCAGAGATGTATTTGAGGACAATGAGTCATTTTGCCAATAAAATGGGCTTTTCTCCTCTCAAGAAGTATCATAAATATAAGAAAAATATTAGGCAGTATTTTTCAAGAAAATGTCTAAATCTAGGGTTATTTTCTAGTTTAATAATTTTGCCAGGTTATCAGTAATGTTGCTCATTCATTTCATGAACTTACCTACTGAAATACTTCTTAGGTTGTGTTCCTCGGAAATAATCTAAAAGGTATTTCTACTGGTAAAGCTATTTTCATAAATATAGTCTATGAGATCTCCAAGAGGGCAGGCACTAAGCTACTTCCTGACTTGTTTTGAGCAGATTTCATCTGCTGACACACTGTCCTTTATGCTTTCCAAGATTGCCATTCTCCAGCGCTTGTTTCCAGGCAAATATGCTAGGTTGGCTCTGAGAGCAATGATTCAGAAACTGACCTCCAGCAACGGAAGGGAAAACGAACCATCACACTAGAACTCAACTTTATTTCACAGTTTATGATACAGTTTGCTCATGGCTCATAATAGTGCAGAAAAAATATAGTTGATTGACATCAAAGAGGTTGCAGCAGGTTTCATCCTAGTAGGCACCTGTCCACTCAAATACCTCAGTCTTTTTAAGGAAAACAATATTGTTTGAAAGTTTACTAGAATTTTTTCAATATTTACTAATTACTGAAAAAAGTGTGAGTTCCATTGCAGTGTTGGAAATGAAAAGCAAAATCTCATTTAAGGACAACCTGATCCTTATATAATTACAAAAACAGAATTGCATTATAAAATTAGTGAACTAAAATACACGTATTCAACTAAAATAAAAAATACTGAATTTCCAAATCACTGTATAGCACAACAAAAGAAACAGAATGAGACCATATGGGTTCATTTTAGAAGAGCTCTGCGAGTCCTGACTTATATTTGAATATTTTGTTCATATATAGCCAACAGGAAGAGAGAAAGCCAACCTAGGATCAATCCACAGTTCTGCAGGAGAAACATCAACCAGGGCCGCCGTGTTTGAACATGAGTCATTTCAGGAAGCTAAAAAAAGAATGAAAAACCGGAATAAGATCCAGATATATTCACTGCTGGGAAAAAGTTCGATGGGAAAACATGAGAGACTCTCTTATTCAGATCTCAGTAACCTTTACATTTCCTCAAACACTTACAAAATGCTTAATACTTACTCTTACCATAAAATTAAAATGTAAGACAACTTAAGCCATTTGGTTGTACTTTCAAGTAGGGAGAGCAGTTCTAAGGATCCTAGTGTTTGCAGAAGACTTAAAAAAAGACGGAGTTACCAACTGGAAGCAAACTCATCTGTCCTTTAGTTTTCAGCAAATGCTTGCATGTGAAATCGATAAATACACGCAAGGGTTCGGTCAGGCTTGAGAAACTGCCGAACGCAGCGGTTAGTGCCGAGCGTTTGTTTCCTTTCTGTTTAAGGAGATGGCCAAGGTCTTCCTGACCTTTCAGAATGCTGGACGCGCCGTCGCCTAAGGCTGTGTGTCATTACCAGAGACACACGACCACCATGTTACGTTTGTGAAATGCTGGCACATCACTGGGGGAATGTTCCATGCGAAATGCCCCACGTGTTTCTGTCCCACTTGATCTCACCTCCTGGCCCCAGGAGGTGGGCAGGAGAGCATGGAGCCATTTCTGCCAGAGCACAGGCTGTGGAGGGCTGGAGAACCAACTCCTGCAATGCAGACTGGGGGCCCCAGCCTCCAGCCTCGCCAGCACTGGCACCTGGGGCTGGGGAGTCCTCGAGGTGGGCGTAACTGTGCACTGCAGGATTTTCACCTGCATCTCTGGACTCTGCCCACTAGACCCAGGCCCTACCCACCCCGTCATTATAATTAAAAATGTCTCCAGACATTGCCAAATATCCCCTGGGGGGACAAAAATCATCTCCAATTGGGAACCACTGATTATCTTATATAACAAGAAAAGGTCAGACATATAAAACAGGCAAGGACTTTAGAGTTATGGCTACGAAAATCGGGTTGACTCATTTTTAAACGCCTTTACAGAACTGCGCTGAGTGTTCTGTTTTGGTGTGCTTGGGATGGAAGTTTCCTCCCCTTAATTAGCTATATCCCTGGGATACCGTTTAGATTCCGGTAATTGCCACCCCTCACCTTGGCATGGGGCTGGGGTCCAAAAGCAAAGCAGGTCCAGAGCTGCTGTCCTGGACGGGGGTCCTTAAACCCATCCGGTGTCTGGGGTGGTTTGGAACTGCGTGGTCCAGACAATCATGTTCTTCAAGCTAATCCCTGTCTGTGGTGTGAACCCACTGTGTGCAGGACCTTTTGATGAGGGTTATTTTGCTAAGATGTGGCCCAGCCCAATCAGGGTGGATCTTAATTCTCTTACTGGTGCCCTTTACAAGAGAATGAAATTCAGAAAGAGAGAGAAAATGCCATGGAAGCAAGAAGCCGAAATCAGCAAAACCCAGAGAAGCAGGGAGAGACCAGCAGATGCTGCCATGTGCCTTGCCATGTGACGGGAGTCCAGGATCACCGGCAGCTGGTCTTTGGAGAGAAGCATCACCTAAGGATGCCTGATTTGGACATTTTTCTCAGACTCAAAACTGTAAGCTAATGAATTCCCATTGTTCAAGCCAACCCATTTTATGGCATCTTCTTTCAGCAGCCTAGCAAACTAAAACAGTGCCCTTTTGTTGTGTTGGGTTTTTTAGTTGTTGTTTTTCTTGCCATAAGGTTAATCATGCTACTTTATAGAAATACATGTATGATTCATTAATCATAAATCTAAAATAACATTTGAAAGTCCACAGAATGTGGATAAAACATGTTTCCAATCTTGTAGTAAACTGACAGCAAAAGGAAACAAACATTTAATTAAAATGAACACTTAAATGTAATCGTAGGAAGTTGCTCACACAGCTAACAATGGATCCACGATGAATGTCTCTGTTTCTTCCTATTCAGGCCATTATAGGGCCACTTTAGCTTCTAATACCCTGATCTTAATCAAACATGCACAGGGGCAGGGCAACATTTTAGGTTACATTAGGTTTACATGTGTGGGGAAGGGATAGTATTTACTTTCAGAGCTTGCAGTTGACAGTACTCTTGAGGGATTAACAAAATAATGCAACAGAGTTTCCCCAAACCTCTGATTTTCAATAGTTTGTAAGTAATTTTCAGAGTTTACTCCAAGGGCAGACAGGCGCAGTGGGTTCCCCTTTGCCTCCAGAGCTCAATCTCTGTCTCACACTCCACCTGTGTACAGCGGCTCAGTCTTTAGGAACCTTATTCCCAGACTCTGGAGGGAGCCCTTTTGTAGTTCCTGTTCCTCTTTGTCTTCAGACAAGTTAAAGCTCGTTTACCAGGAGCGGCTGCACCAACAGCTCTCTCCCCTCTACTCGTCACAGCACTGCTGTTCATCTTTGATACGGTAGACGTGATTGCTGGAAAGAGTTTTCTTAGCAAAGACATAACTTACAGACTGCTTACTGATCCAGAATGATTGTTTTTCATGGATTCTTGCACAGAAAGTATTTCAGACACATATAAGCATGGCGGTGAAATGTTTCTGGCTCACTAGAGAGAACTTGAGATAAATTTTCTTAATGAACCTACATTTCAGAAAGCTCAATTTCTAATTTTCATCTTTGCCTCAAACTTCCACTCAGGGTCTTTTGATGGGCAGAATGGTCCTTGACTATCATAGAGTTAATGGCCTTGAAAGTTTAGATGCAAAACCAGAGAGTGAGAATCAATGTCTTGGAGGTTATCACAATATTACAGGCAGTTTCAACCCTGAGCACGTCTAAAAACAGCACAGTTCTCATAGACAGCCACTGGATGTTTTATTTTTCTCTGTAGCCTAAGCTTATGGAGCTGCTATTGGCTTGTAGTGTCCAAGCCAGGATGGAATTGAATACATGTGTTTACAGGAACTTCCAGGCTCTGCCAATGACCCCACTCCCAGTGAGAATTCCAAAGTCATTTATTCTCAGTCTATCCATGACATCACCTACAAGAAAATGTCCTGAGGATGTCCCAGTTCCAGGGGCTCCATTCACAGGGGATATGATGTAGTCTGTGGAGCTGTGCAACAGGCTCCCCTGGTTTTGATCAAATGATACCTGGCTGTCGATTCAGGTGTGCCTCCCAGAAGCTCGTCTTCCCCTCAAGGTCTTTCAGGAAGCTCTGGCTACAAAGCCTTATGCCATTTGCCTTTCATCTGCATCCTTTTACCATGTCCTTTCTTACACCTTTCCTACCATTGATGGTCATAATCCTGGAAAAGACTTATTATTAACTCCTTTTAGTCATGAGGATGCACTGGCTTACAGAGGATAGCGACTCACCCAAAGCCACACGTATGTGATGTAGAAATAGGCTGAGAAGCCAGGCCATCTGACTGTAGTCGTGGCCACGCATAGACCTACGGAGACCAGCTGTCTATCTACAATCACCCTTGACTACCTTGTCTATTAGGACCAATACGTTCTGCCTCATTAGAAGATAATGGAAAATTCCAATGCTACAAATGTCCAGTGAGGTATAAAGCAGGCACTGCATGCGAATATAATATAAATATATACAGCAATATAGAGATAACAATAATAATAGAAATGGATCAACGATAATAACCACTTTGCAAAGTTTAGGGAGAAGCTCATCCTGATGGGAAGCTCTGTCTTGACGACTTGGGTGGCCCAAGTCTACACAAAGGGTGGTTTAGTGAGGAAGCCCATCTAGCCTTGCTTTTGAGACAATACTTGGCTCTTTTCAGTGTATTATGGATGAACATATGAACCATAATATCTCTTGGATACATACCAAAATACCAGAGAGTCCCACAAAAAGTCATTCCAAAAGATACAAATATAATGCAAAATGCCAAAATGCAAACCACATCTGATTACAGCATTCCACCCCCTCTGGGCCTTCCCACGTTTTTCATCTCCTTAGAGTCAGTACATTTTGAAGGAAAATATAGATTCATATGAATTAACTTTCAAGAGCATATATTTTAGAGGTATTTTTTTGTTTTAAAAATTCCTAGCAAGAGTTTAAGTACCACCATTTCCCCCCTGGCTTTCAAGAGAGAAGAGTACCCCTTTTTCTTCTGGAGCAGTTAAGTTCTGTGGTTGAACATGTTTACCAATCTTGATTTATTCTCTAAGACCAGAGGGGTGAAATGATGGAGATAGTATGTTGACACTGAAGTAAAGGAAAACAAAGGAGAAACATTGTTAGCAAAAGAACTTTGCCCAGAGAGAGTGCTAAGAGAAACGTTCTTTAGATGTCTGTTGGAAACTTGGAATCCTTGTAGTAGGGAAGGAATTTACCTCCTTACCTCCATGGGTAGCAAGTTTCCCAACTCAACTTAATGTATGCTAAGGCTTGATAGTCAAGAAATTGTAATTTTCAGAAAAAAAAAATTATCAAAATCAGAGCTTTTAAGCAACTATTGTTAAATTCTTTTTTCAATTTTGAATCAATTTTGAATCAAGATGCACCAAAATCCAAACACTGTGACTTGTTTACAATATATGGTCCGTGCAAGTTCCATTAGCTGAGGCATAGTTAGAATGGCCAACTGCTAATTAGGATTGTTGGGCAGTTTAGAAAGTGATATTAAGTAAATGTCTGAGTCAGACCCACACTTGTATTCCTACTCAAGCGGAGGCTTTTGGGGGAACGCTCACGGCGAATGTTAGGAGAACACCTGGGGAGAGAAGGCAGAGCATGCCAACAACACGAGCTTGCGATCACGTGCTCCAGAGGACGTGCCACAAAGCAGCGTGGCCTGTGCAGGGCTCTCTCTCGACTCTTTTGTCCCTCCTTCCTGTGCATGAAGCGTCAGAATCATTTCCCAAGCAAAGCCTTCCCTGTCTGCGAACGGTAATCTGGAACGGGTTTTTTTGGTGTCTTTAAAGTTCTGTTAGTGACTGTTCAACATTTACCTTCAGTATGGTTCATAAATGAATGGACTGAAAAAGAAAGATCAGAATCCCATGCTTCCAAAATGAACTGTAGATGTCAAGGTCATTTCATTATTAAAATTTGCAATTCAAACATAGAAATTCAATCAATTCAATACTCCTTTATCGAAGCCATTTGGTAATGTCTCTTATAAGGGCAAAATTGTATTTCAAATGTTTTTCTGTCTTGGGAGTGCTTAGCTTTTGGCATCATCAATTTTTAAGAGAGGTGCTTTGCTTCTCCATTCATGAAGTTACTTGGATGGCTGATTTCATGTCCATCCTCTTTTCAGAGGACCCAAAACCCACCGAGCATGCTGAGGGAAGAGGGCATTTGGATCTGGTAAGCAGAGCCATTCTCGTTCCTAAGAATCACGATGAGGAAGGAAGCTCAGACCTATCTGCGTGGGAGCACAAACTCTGCAGAGTGCCTTGATTTTGCCCTTGCATGAGCTCACAGCTCAGAACAAAACGGAGCCTCGCCTGTGCAGGTCAGCGTTTGCCTCGCAAACCTGCAACGGCACGTGCCTGCCTGCACGTGCACAGTGGGCAAGTAAACATCGCATCTGGCAACCAAAGCCTTCCTGCACATGAAAGCAGCTCCTGTCTTAGCAGGAGCTGTGTGTCTGCCTGGCGAAGCGTCGGCGTGGTTGTGAATTATTCTGTGTTTCTTTTGACCCACCCACACATTCCTACTACTCTAAAAATAAAAAATGAAAAAAGAAGAATGAAAAACTAAGATGTATTTTGAATGACTGGAGTGTTTGGTGTTTGGGTCCAAACGAGCCTGTGGCATTTAAAAGTCTTCTATTTATACCCAGGACTGGACGATTCCGTCCAGATATTTTCCACAGTCTTCTGCCACCAACATGCCTGATGCTTTTGTTCAAGCGTGGATCGGGCCATGGAGAACCACTGGAATATCTCCACTTGTCAAACACGGGAAAGAATGGAAAAGCTGTTCTTTTGCGTGTTCCCTCACCCACAGATCTAGAGCACTGTTAACCAGGCACTCTCTCATCTCTCTCTTGGCTTTTTGAAGGGTTGTTTGATGATTATTTATTGATAACTTACCAACTAAAAAATGATCACAAAGTGGCAAGGAGTCCTTCCACTACACAGATAAGTAGGTAGACGGACTTTGCATCGTTCCTGACGAAACCCAGAATATATTCAGTGTGAATATATATAATCTGTGCAGCCCCCATCCGTGTACTGTCTCCAAGAAATTTGCTGAAAAAATTCTCAGCCACTCCAAAAATTTGGTAAATTAGGCAGACCAGCCTTTACAAAGCCAAAAAATCAATGGGTTTCCTTTCGTCTTTCTCCCCGCATCCACTGGCTAACCAGTTTCCTAGTCGTCTTCGTGATCTACAAGAGGCATCTGCCTGCTCTCTCGGTGACCCTCTCCCAAATCTGTGGCCCTGCGGCTACTCACTCAGCAGAATCACTCGGCATTTTTGCTTTTCTCCCAGAGACAACATGGAGCCCCTTAGGCTATCTCTTCTCAGCAGGGATAATCTCAGACTCTCAGGAAATTTACAGGCTTGAACTTGTGGACGGCCTATGAACAGAGCAGATCGAATCTGACATTGATCGTCACAGACTCTATGAAAATAAGCGAGGAGGTTCTCTTGTGAATGAAAAGTCACACAAGGGTCAGCTTTGCCATACAGCGCTAGTTAAGAACTTATAAAAGATATCACCCCTTTTAACTCTGAGAGACAATAGAGATTCATTTTATCAGTCAATCAATGTCTGTTTGTCTCTTCGTGCAATTTAACATTGGGGAAAATTGGAAAGCAGATACTGGGTGAGTTAAATTGTTGCTGATTTCTGCTTCTAATGTGCTTATAAAACAAGCGGATTTAGGTGATCGGTGTTAGAATACTTATGACTTGTAAATATGTCTTTAACTTACACATTTTCATTCACTGTGGCATTACATTAGAAACACCATGTATTGAACGTGCCCTTCTGTTACCTAATAATTTGTTCAGCAGTACTTGCTCCTATTTTATACCCAAGATGTTAAAACACAAAGGTTCACAGCTTTGCTTGGATTGCCTGTAGCTCTTGAGCTCACCGTGAGACTCTGACAAGCCCCATGGTACCAGGAAGAGGTGCCATTTAAAGCCTTGAGGGACGCACTGCCATGGCTTCCCACAGAGACCCCAAGTGCTGGGCTGTTTAGACGCCCAAGGCCTGGAGCATAGATCAGCCGCTAGGTGCTCATGCCGCGTCCACAGCCAGGACGCAGTCTCTGCAGGGCCTCCTACTTCTCAAACATGCTGTCCACACTGCTGAGGGAGCCTGAGTCTCCTTTGCTTTAGGGCGCCCGGCTGCCCCCGACCCCAGCGGCTTGGGGAAGGCCTCAACCCCAGAGGTGACGGCTCGTCAGCTCCAAAACCTCGGGAGGGCCCTGCTGCTTTCTTTTTTATTATTAATTTTTAAATTTTTAAAAAAGATACTTAGATTACATAAATGTTACACAAAAAATATAGGGATTCCCGTAGGCTCCACCTGCCACACCTCCCACACCTCCCACAGACATCCTTCTTGAGTGTGGCACGTTCATTTCAATTGATAAGTACATCCTGGGGTTCCTTTCTGCAGTTTTCCAGGCAACGGAAATTTGCTCTGGAACGTTTGCTTAAAAATAGTATTGTATCCAGTCTTCTGGGTCTTGACACTCTCCCAAGAGTTGAACTCAATAAAAGGCTGGGGCCAGATTAAATCACTGGCTATCCTCTCCTCACTATTTAGGCTGTTTCACTGAGTTCGTTTTTTTGGCTGCCCCTCTTGATGTCAGCAGAAAGGAGCATGTTAGAGTGTGTTTTATTTTAGAATCATATTTAATGTTCATAGTACACAGATTACTATGCTGACTCAAAAATATCCTGAAATTGGGATTGTTTCCAGTGACACAGGTCTGGGGCTGGGTTTAGGTCACCTTCAACGAGTAGCCCTGCTCATAAAATCAGTTAATATAGCAGTTTGAATTTTCCTTATCAAGAAACAAAAGCAAAGACCACAACTCTCATTGTATCTGTGATTACCAAACTGGAGGCTTCCCTCAAGGTTAGTTTTAAAAATTCAGGATTGAAAATGTTATTTGCTAAATATTCATACACAGGATATTATAGGTCTATAACTTCCCAATGATATCCTCTCAAAGCAATTCATGAAGCAATTTGCAGCAGAGGAAAAATGAAAATTTATCTTTTGAAAACTATAAGGTAAAAACCACACTAGTGTCACATAAAATTAGGAGAGACAAAATGTTCCCTGCTTTTAACTTGTATGTAACAGTCAACTCCATTGTTTTCCTTAGGGGAAGGGACAGTTGGACAAATTCCTAATTGTGTAGCTCAGTAAAGAGAACCATCAGATGGCTTTGGTAATTTCTTAAGGAATGGATTGCTCTGGAAGATCCGTACTTGTGCGTGTGTGGTTTGACTGAGGTGCAGAGAGATGGTAGGAGGAGCAGAAAAGAACAATCATTTCTGCTGGTCCCTTTTTGAAAATTATAGAGTTTAGCATTCATCAAAGTGGGGTCTAAGAATCATTTTCTCAGAAAATTTCTGAGTGTGGAGTATGTTTGAAACTTTGTTTCAGTTCCAAAATAAATCTTTCTTGGCATAACCCATTTATGGAGTTAAAAATTGATTAATCTTTTAATAATAAATCATATTTTTAGCAAATAGTCTCTTTTATCCAAACTGCTAAAAAAACAACACTTTCCAGGCTTATCTTTTCCTTCTATTTTAGCAATTTGTAAACTTTAGAGAAGTTGAAAACAAGAAACACTGAAAACTTCCATCTGAGAATTTTCTTAAGAGGAACTTCAGGTTCTCAGACAAACTAAGATGTTCCTACACAGCTGCCTCCATTCCCAGTCCCCTTTAAGCCAAGGAGCTACAACTGGCTTCGATCGCTGCTGTGAATTCACTACAAACCTGGTGACTTACACAACACAGATTCCGGGGCCAGAACCCCTACACACCTCTCTCCAAGCACAGCCAAGGTGTGGAGGACTGGCTCCCTCGGGGCCCTGGGAGAACCTGACCTCGCCTTGTTCGGCTCATGGCCTCCTCCATCTTCAAAGCTAGCAGCTGTGTCTCCCTGACCCTGCCTCTGTGGTCACATCGCCCTCTGACCGCGGCCAGGAGAGGACCCTGTAGTTACGCTGGGCCACCCAGACATCCCCAGCAATTGTCCGGCTCCAAGTCCCTAATCCCACTTGATGTGGAAGGTGACAGGCACAGTTTCCAGGGCACAGGGCATCTGTGGCTGGGGGCCGGGGACAGGGCGGTGGTATGTATACAATCACGTCTTTGGGGAGCAAGTCTTGTGAAATTTTTGTAGCAAAGATAATAGATCTGGTTATCAATAGATTTAGAGGAAATGGAAAAGGAAGGTAAATGGATACTGATCCACTAATCAGAGGCCTTTCTGAGTGTATCCGACACCTCTCAGCAGAGGCCACCTCGAATTCACCAGCTAGGCCCCACCCCTTATACTTTGCCCAGTGGTAGGAAGGAAAAGGATGCAGAAAGCGTAACGCAGATGTGACTGTATCAACGTCAGGCAAAGGAGGCTTCAAGACAAGTGGCTGGCCAGAGAGAAAGAGCGAGATAAAGTGTCAGTTCATAAAGAGACGTAAAGACCCTGTATGTGCCTGCATCTAATAACGAAGCTTCAAACACACAAAGTGAAAGGGACAGAACCAAAGAAAGAAACGGGCAAATCCGCAAATAAGGCTCGATATTTTAACATCACTCCTTCAATATTTAAAAGAGGTGGACTAAAATTCAACACGCAGTTTGAAGCTATAGAGAACCAGCCAGCCTGGCTTAACTGACATTCGCAGAATCCCACATCCAACAACTGCTGTAGCCAGGACCTTCAAACCACACGGGCCAGACCCCAAGACAAAACATGGGCAAGGCCACAAAACAAGCCTCAGAACATCCCAAAGGACGAAAACAATGCTGAGCATGGCTGCTGGCCAAGAAGGAATTAAATTAAAATCAACAACTAAGCGATATTTAGCAAAGTCCCAAATGGTGAGAAATTAAGCAACATACTTCTATATAACACATGGATCAAAGAAAAAATTACTTTGGAAGTTTACAAATATTTCAAAATGACTGATATTGAAAATACAAAATATGAAAATATATGAGAGTCAGCTGAAGCAGTGCTTAGAAGGAAATGTATAGTTTTCATTACTTTTTATTAGAAAAGAAAGGTGTAAAATCAACGATACAGCATTCTACCTTACAAAGCAAGAAAAGAAATAGAGAATTAAATGCAAAGTATGTAGAAGGAAAGAAATATTAACAACAGAGAAAATTAAAAAGCAGTGATAGCCAGCCGTTGTTGGTTTTTCTCTTGTGGGATTAGCACTTCCTCTTCCTACAAACTCAGGCTCTGCCAGGGTAGGGACTCTTGTTCTCAGGGGCGCCGTGGGTGGGAGGTGCTTTCACATGGAAACGATGACGTTTCCACCGAACTTTGGATTCCTTGAGCCCATGGAGAACCCACAAAGAAAACTGGCTGCCAGTGGGTCATCACCCCGGGGGCCGCGGGCCCAGGGTGGCCCCTGCTGGGCAGGAGGAAGGACCCCCCATCATGGAATCCAGGGATTCCCTGGCGCAGCTCTTGGTGCGTCCACGCCGGGCGACAGTGGTGGACAGGAAGCTGCAGGAAATGTGGCCTGACGGGGACAAAGCAGCTAAGACTTGGGCCCGTCAGTGAAGATCTGGGGCCCCCCAGAAAGAAATCCAGTTGGCCCAAGGCCGACCCAAGGGTGAGGCGCACAGAGACGGCGGCCACCCGGTGCGGTCAGGGCCAGCAGGTTGGGGTGGGCTCCCACGCACCCTTGGTGCTAACTCCTTGTGCTTCTTGGCTGGCCACCACGAGGAGGGGACTCTGGGTCAGGACAGGGGCCCAAGGGGGCTTGAGCATGTTGGCATGGTGGGAGGGGCGCCCGCTTTCTAGGCCCCCGGGTGCTGCTCATAGCCTCTGCTGGGACGAGCTTTGCCTGGAGCCCTCCCTCTGCCTTGGGGCTTTTCCACGGAATGGCCTCAGCCCATGGAAACTCACTGGGCCCTGAAGTGGGGGGCTTTGAACAATGGGGACAGGAGCCCATGAGAAGCCCCTCTGGCCCCCCAGGTGGCTGCTCTGAGGCCCACTTCCCGAGCCCCCGCCGAGGCTGTGTGGCGGCCCCCCAGGAAAGACGCGTGGTCACGCGCCTGCCCCCAGTCCTGCTCCCTGGCGACCCGATTTCTTTGAAACAGACAAACCCAGCAGACACCGGCTGGTCTTTTCAGGGTAGCCCGCTGAGGAGGTGCCCTGGAGCCCCAGGACTCGGTGGGCAGCCGAGAGACTCGAGTAGCCTTCTCTGGCCTGGCCTTGGCTTTCTTTGCTGTTTGACAGAGCCATGAAACCTTGTTTTCTTCCCTTTCTGCCCATTTTTTTTTGGCAGGGCTTCCGAGGACAGCAGAGGTTAAACTTGCTGCTGTGTGAAAAGAGCGCTGCTCGTTCAGAAGTCACTGAAGGTCATGAGAGCAGCAGCCTGGAGGATAGCAAGCTGCCCCAGAAACTCAGAGCATTTTCTTTCCTGTCTCTTTGCCAGGATGCTTTTTTCCATGGCCAGTAGTAATTTGCAGTAAGGTCAAGATTTATGCTAGTTGGAACCTCAAAGGATGTCAGCCATGTGGAGGTGGGGGAATGGTGGATTTAGCTCAGGGCTAAAAGGCCCCAGATAATCTTCCCAGATTCCTTCTGGGAGAGGAGACCCTGAACCAAAGAAGAATGCTGGATACATATCCATCCATCATATCTGAAGAGAGACCCACTCTGTGTTCAAAGCAGGACAAGCTTCAGCAGAATACAGCCTCTGCACCCCACTGACCCATAAAAGAGAAAAGAAACGGGAGCAGGAAGCTGGAAAGCAGGGCCTCAACAGTGAGTTCAAGGACTGACACGCAGATGTTTTAAGGAAGGAGCTCACCTCCTTTAAAATGATTGGGGACAGTGTGCGTTTGTAGTCAGGAGAGCCTAGAAATCCAGATTCCTCAACCTGGAAGGTCATTCAGAAGAGATCTTCACTGCCAAGATGAGGAACGTTTGCATCTTCAGTAATACAGAGGAACATTTCTGAGCATGGAAGTGCATTTGGGGTTTACCCCCATCTACCTGAATCCCAGGAGAATGAAGAAAAACAACCCGAAAGAAGACCTAGCTCTGGGCTTAGGAAGGCGGCGTTTCCTTCGAGAGTGCTGCCAGCTTTCTTTCCTTACTCACTTCCAGGAAAACAGCTGGCCTCTGCCACACGCCCGCCAATCCCAATGGGCCATATAGTACCTTCCAGGGTAGTTTCTTTCTTCAGCTGCCAGATACACGTAAGAACAGATTTTACTTCCCTTCGGATTGGTGTTCTATTGATTTCACCCTAAATATGTTTCCTGTTAGTTTATGCCATTTGCATTTGCCTGGTTCCAGCACACGAGAAGGCCATTCTTATGCCACTGAAGTTAAAAACAAGTCCAATCGGGGCCACCCTCAAAAAGACAGGCTGGTCTCATGGAGGCCAGAATTGGAAGAGGCAAACAGGCTGTAATTCCCAGACCGGATTCCCTCCCGCCTCACGGAGGGTCAGCAGAGGTCAGGGCCTTGTCTAGGAGACACCTGCTGCAGCGTGAGGGCCTGGATTTTACAGTCATCTTCTTTCTCACTTCACAAGGTAGGACAGCCCTTTGGCAATTAAAACTTAAAGAGGAAATCAGTAATTTTTAAGTACAGTTGGTTAATAAGTCAGAAAATGGTTTAATTCAAGGACATACCCAAACTGTTTGGCATTGTATAAAGAAAATGGTTGGCTGCTTGACAGAACTTCTCATTTTTCAGCTGGAAGCACAGGCAACGCGCAGAAACACAAAGCCTGCACAGAAGGAGCTGTTGATGATTTGACAGTCCTCGGGTCTCATTCATTCCCGTGAGTCGCTAAAGAACGTCGATGGTTTCTGTCTGCCCGCCACTGACCTTCGCAGGTCAGGAAGGCACTGCCTGCCTTTTATGCTATTTCCACGCTCTCTTCCCCGCATGTGTCCTCCCAGTTTATTGCCTTTTCTCTCTCTTACATTTTCACTGTTTAGAAAAGCAAAATAGAAAAGCCGTCAAGCTTACCATTTCCACCAGCGATAAATATAAGAACATCCCGGCGGTGACCGCCAAGACCCAGCTCTGAACACGAGGGTTGGCTGACACCGAGAGGCCGACGTACAGGCCGGCGAAGGCCGTGAGAGCGCTTAGAAAGGTCAGCAGCACGACAGCCTTCCTGGGGAGCCCAGCGCTCAAGAGCACTGCCAAGTTCCCTGAGGATGAAGGGAAAAGAAAACAGCGGTGAGGCCGGTCTCCTTGGTAAAGAAATGTGCTATTAGATTATCTCCGATTCCGGCAACTGGAACCAATTTCATGAGTCCAGCGGAATGATCTGACAGCAAAGCGCGGTCCTCTCCTTTCCTAGGCTGCCTGGCTGCCCTTGAGGTGGCACATGCCGAGATCTGGGGCACGTTTTCAGTTCCTGAGGTCGAGGGTGGGTCATTTTCAACTTCAATAAATGTAAAATAAGTCGCTTGCTTGCCCAGAGCTTCAAATCTTTTTGCCTAGAAACTCGCCCACTGAAATCAGGAGACAGTGAGCATTACATGGGTTTTTATTATTTACTTAGGCAGGTAATGCTGTGGGGAAAAGAGAACTGGTTGGTGTGAGATGTAAAAATCACTGTAAAAGTTGATTAGGAAAAAACATTTTCCTTTAGAAAACCATTTTACTATCTTGATGATTTAAGGAAAATGGCCTCATTCTCTCCACACCTTTCCTCCCAAAGAATAACCTAGTAGTAAATTTTAGAACCTCTATTTCTTAAAGTTTTGAGGCTCTAAAAGAGGCTGAAATTGAATTGAATAAAGGGATGGCCTGGGATTCAGCTTCCTAGTTCCACTTGTGATTGGCCCTCTGAGCAAGTCTGAAGGCATCTTCCTGGGTGGGCTGCCACATGCTGCGGTTTGGGGCAGGGGGAGGTGGGGCTTGGGCATTTGCCATTACACAGCAGCTAACAGCAGGACAGAGGAGCCCCCAGCACCAGTGGGTCCAGGATGGTGCTTGGCCACACTGCCAGGGCTGGGGCACCGAGCAGCGGAGGGGCTGGAGGCAGAGACTGCGGGGGCCCCTCGCCGCCTGGCACACACCTGGCAGACTCTACTCCATCTGGGCCCGTCTCATCGTCTGTGGTCCATGCCACCCCACCTTGGGTGCCGGGAGGCCGGATGTGAGCCCCGGGGAGGTTAGGGTTGCCCGGGAGAAGGGTCTGTGTGCAACGTGGCCACACACCTGCCATTCCAATTTTATGCTTGGCTTTAAGCATTTCGTATAAATCAGGATGATGAAACCATGGTTCGGTTTTCATTTAAATGTCCTTTTATCTCATTGGTCTGTTTGCTAAGGAGTAAAGGTCCCTCCTGAATGTTAAAGTCCTCCACTTAATGTTTTTCCCACATTTTAAAGTCCTGCCAAAGTCCTTTAAGACGAGGCTTCTCTGAAAGATGATCCCCCATGTAGAATGTTCCAAAATCCAGAGAAAAAGTCGCTTCTCCTCCTGGAAAAGACCGTGAGTCTACTTGAATTTTATCCCAAGGTACAGAAATTGTTATTCTTTTTCTAGTCCACTTTGTCTTATGGTTTAAATAAAGTATGAAGGGAAAGTATTTGTCTTTCGGTCCCATGTTTATTAAAGAAGCCTAGCAGGCCAAAGCTAAACCGTATCACGACCTTCTCAACAAGCAGGGGACAGTGCCTCCAGGCCAGACTCACCCATTTCATGCGGAATTTCATGACACAAGATGGCAATTGTCGTGGTCAGCCCCGTCTCTGGCGAGGTCGAGAAGGCCGCTCCCAGCACGAGGCCATCGGAGAAGCTGTGCAGGCCGTTGCCCAGCAGGGTCAGGATGGCCAGCAGGCTCACGGCTCTGCCTGAAGGGCAGGGGGTGCAGGCAGCGTTGAGAGGGCTCTGGGGGGCCAGGGGCCCTCCTCCCCAACAGCCTCCCCGTCCCCGGCAACCGTGGTCGACTGCGTCTTACTAAGCAGCCTGCTTAGTCTCCGCTCTCAAAACGAGCCAGGGCTGGAGATGCAAATACAGACTCCAAAATGCTGGGGTGTCTGCTTTGCCTTTTTAACTGGACTAATGATGAGACAAATTATGCTACTTTATCACATTGCCCAGATATGCCAAAAGGGGAAAACGAAAATAATGTCATTGTAAACTCCCAAAATACTGCTGCTGACCGTGCCACGAATCTTTTCTAAAGCACTTTAAAGTACTGCACGAAGCTCCCTGCGAATGTGACTTGAATGGAGTCTGTCCGTACGGCTGCTCCGTCCGAGTCCCACTGTCCTGCTGTCCTGGACTCAGGCACTCCCTACTGTGGTGGGGGGCTGCCCTCCGCAGGGGCTGCTCCCCACCCAGCCAAGAGCGCAGGCTTAGCTGCTACCTCACTCTTCCACTAGGCCTTCGGAGCCACATTTAATACCCTTGCCCTACTGCAAAATAGCTTCAGGCGCGTGACCAGCTAGAGGCTGGAAGCATAAGGGACGCCTGTTTCCATGGGATTCTATTACATAGTGCACACCATCTGATTAGGAGTAATTCTCAATTTAGGTCAAAACGGGTTTAATTAAGGGTCAGATTTTAAATGCACGATAATTCTGTTTCTAAAAAACCTAAAATTGCATATTATTTTAAACCAATTTTGGAGCTGAACAACAAGTACAAAAAGTATTTTGAGGACAACCTGTACTCTACAGTAAACTGCGCTGGCATAGCATTTGCTAAGAACGGTCGTTGAAATCGATTACCACCGTCTAAAACCTCATTGTTTAGGGGTGGAATACATAGCACGGGCAGGTCTAAGGAGCAGCTGTCGCTCCTGCTGGAACTGAACTCTATCCCAGTAACTGTGCACTCAGTGAAAATGACAGAGGCCGTCCCCTCACTCTGTCGGGCACATGGCCCATGGCTGCAGGGGGCCTGTGCTGTAGTTTGACTTTCCGTTTTATTGAAGGGATATGATTTGACTTTTTTCGTATCCCATAGTGTAGCAGTTTGATATTGTTTATGAATTCCAAAAATAGATCTTGGATTACATTTGTGAACTGGTCTGTTCCTCTGGGCATGTTAGATTGTATTGGATTCAGAGGTTTCAGTTCTACTTGATTAAATAATGATTAAGGCTTTGATTGGGCCACGTCAGTAGGATGTTGAGTCCCTGCCCCCTTGGTGGGTGGGGACTCACAGAGAAAACTACATGGCAGAGGAGAAAGTTTTGATATTGGAGCCCTGGGAAGTACATGCAGAGAAGCAGATACACGAGGAAGGAGAGCAGGATCCATTAGACATGGCAGAGGCCCTAGGAAGAGAGGCGAGCAGTTAGCCTGATCATTTACAGCTGGCCTTGTGGAGAGAGCAGAGCAGCTGAGCCCAGAGAGGAATCAGCCTCGGGAGAGAGACGAGACTGTCCCAGCCTACAGCTGATATTGGGAGAACCTGGGACCATGGAACCTTAAGAGGAAGAGAGAGCCTGAGCCCTCACAGGCGCTGGCAGCCATCTCGCTCCAACACGTGGCAACAGACTTTGGTGAGGGAAGTAACTTACCCTCTATGTCCTGGTAACTATAAGCTTCTACCCCAAATAAATACCCTTTATAAAAGCCAACAGAGTTCTGGAATTTTGCATCAGCACCCCTTTGGCTAATACACAGACCATAAAGCAAGTAGCTCCAGTAAACACCAGAGAAAGCCCAGGTGACAGACCAGGAGGTAGCTGTGCTGCCTGGATTACGAGGCGGCCAGTGCAGTTGACGTCTAAAAAGCTTGTTTAGAAATAGCATGTCCTTTTATTAATTCATTCTAGCCTTTGTTAAAAACGGGCAACTGTCACAAAGTCACAGGGTAAAAATGGAATTACTGAATTCAGGAAGTTCTCGTTGGCCTTGCCAGGACTCAGCCTAGTGATGCTATGATCACACAGCTGTTTGTTCTTTGTGACGAGAAAATAGACAATTTAAAGCATTGCAGCACACAAATAAAACTGTGGTTTCCATATGCCTCCGTGTACTTTTGCTGTTATCAACCTGTGTTCAAATGGAAGAATTTTGCCCAATACATTCTCTGTTATGTATTATTTTATCTCAGAGGATGGGTTTCTAAATGTCAGATCATGGATACGGAACAAGCCACAAGGCAAATATACATATTTGCATGGAAGCCATAGGAATACACCCCACTTCTATAATATTTGGGATAATTCAAGCATCATTCAGTGGGAGATAACAAAAGACGTTCCCTGGTCATTTAATTCATTCACTACAACATTATATACTATTTTTCCTTTATTTATGTACCTGGCAGGCAAACTGA
This sequence comes from Tolypeutes matacus, assembly GCA_026826555.1. Lineage (NCBI taxonomy): Eukaryota > Metazoa > Chordata > Mammalia > Cingulata > Chlamyphoridae > Tolypeutes > Tolypeutes matacus. The sequence goes on along the minus strand of JAKSZT010000049.1, from coordinate 2,069,754 downwards.
GTCCCAGGTTTTTGATCAGAGTCTTTCCATGGTGAAACATGGGCTAGGGCTTGTATCCTTTCGCTGTTTATCTAAATCAGCCTGTGGTCAGGATTTTCAAATCCTGTCCTTTGAAACTCAAGTTGAGTCCCACCCACGAGGTAATACAAAACAAGTAACCAAATATTTGAAGCTAATTCAATATGACCCTGGCAAAGGGCAGTTGTATAATCTAATCTGGATTTATTCATTCTTCGTGCTATATGCCAAGCCCGGCAGCTGAGTGGAAAGCTATCAGGCCTACAGAATATTTGAACAGGACAGGTGTAACTCCCCAGCATACCATCCATTCCCTGCTCCTTCTCACCTCTTCCTTTCTTAAAAGAAAGAAAAGTCTATTGCACACCCACTGTGCACTGAGAATTCTAAAATTACACTTAGAACCAAAAATTTAGAAAGGAAAATATTATCAATTATGTCCTGGTGGCAGAACTGGACAGCATATATAATAACACATTTTGAATAAAATAAAGTACATAAGTTAATGGACCTAACGCCCAGTAGTAATCATTATAAAAGTGTTCTCATCAGTATCTATATCTCCAGCTACACTGCGACCTAGTTCTGAAGGCCAAGCTTGCCTTACCCTCCAGGGCAGTTGCTGTAGGGCACTTGGTAGTGGTCAAATGCTCCCTGAATGAATGAAAGAATGGCGGGAGTGCATGAACACGTGTGCAAGTGAAAGGCCAGAAGAAACCGCTGCAGCGTCCGCACCTCTTAAGCACCCACTGCCTGAACTCACGGGGTATGCGAGATTGTTCGATATTATTCAACCTCCCTAACAACTGGGTTCTTTGTTGCCTACTTTGAATGATACCTGTTCTTACTTCCTTAGGTTGCTGGAAGAATTGCCTGAGATAATCCACCTGAAAGACTCAGCAGTGTGTCCGGACCAGGATTGCATCCAAGAAATGGTAGCTAATTTTATTGTTGGGTAACTAACTTATCATGGTAGAACTGCAATAGCTAATCAAGACTGCTCAACATGAAATCATTGACAGGTCTGTGCCACAAAACAGTAATATGGGAAAAAAAAAGGAGAAGATTCAGGAGCTAACTGATGAAAACCAAAACAGACAAAAAAAAAAAAAAAAATCTTCATAGAATTATTCAGAAGAATGAACAGAGGTGAATAAAGTCCTACCAAAAGCTGGTAACTGTGGTGGTTTGAAGCTGTATGTATGCCAGAAAGGCATGTTCTTAAATCAAATCCATTCCTGTGGGTGTGACAAGGCTGCTCATTCAGGATGGAGCTTAACCCTATTACTGGAGTCCTTTAAATGGATTGACTACAAAGAGAGAGAAAGCCATCGAAGCAAGAAGCTGAAAGCAACAAAGCCCAGAAAACAAGGAAGAGTCCAGCAGATGCCGCCATGTGCATTGCCACGTGGCAGAGGAGCCAAGAATCACTGGCAGCTGGTCTTTGGGAAGAAAGCATCGCCTTGATAATGCCTTGATTTGGGCTTTTTTCTCAGCCTTGAAACTGTAAGCTAATAAATTTCCATTGTTAAGCCAAATCATTTCATGGTATCTGCTTTCAGCAGCTTAGGAAACTCAAGCAGTAACTTAAATTCAGATTAGGGAAAATGGTAGAAAGGAAAAGGCTGACTGGAATGGACTATGAATAAACGAGCTCGAGAATAAGATGTGGCTAATGAGGTATCACTGGCAAACTCTTCTCCATGAGAGCATCATAACTGAGACAGGCATTTGTGAGGAATCTTCAGTAGACTGTGGAGACATCCAAGGTTATGTCATCATGCATCATCTTCCCAGCAGAGCCCAGGAACTTCCCATGGCCTCACATGAATTGAAGCTTTCAGAGGATCAATTCTGAACAATTTTTAAAGAGTGGAGTAAAGTTAATATTAATCTCTAGTAGGTTTGAGAAATTAGTAGAAATGGTATCTTTAGTAACAATTTTAATACAAACATTTAAATAGTGAAATACATTCTCAAGATGAAATCTATGTGGTTTTGGCATATTTACTTGAAAGCAGACATCCCCTTTGTCTATGGAACTTTCTAAAGTTTAGCTTTTTAAATTGACACTCACATTTTCTGTTGGAGGTTGTCATACCACCTTTAGGAACTTCAGCTCCCTGGGAATCTTCTGGGCATCCCTATTTAAAAAAAAAAAAAACTGATGAAAAATAAGCATGAATCATCATTTTGTTGAAAAATGAAACATCTTTAGAGTTACATTGACTTTTCAGAGGCATTTTAGTATTCTGGAGGTATATTAAACCTTCTATGTTGCAGAAACTTAGAGGGTGAAGCTAAAAGTCCAGGAGCATAACATGCCTTTTGTATTATCTACATTTAGATGAAAATCACACTCTTGTATAGACCAGAATTGTTCACAGACAGCAGGAGGCTACTAAGATAGCCTGTAATTCAGGCTCTTAAATTATGAAAGCCTTTAGGAAACTCAAAAGCTGTAGAAAAATGGTTCTTGACCTAACTTGGCACTACTTTTGTGTGGTGGATCAGGGCTCCCGGCTTCATTTTCTGACAGACGGTGTGTTTCTTCTGGAGAAGAAAACCTCATTCCACTCAGAGTGGCATCGTAATAGTTCCGTTTTTGTTGGTCTACTGTTCAGCAACAGACTATTAGCAATTCAAAAAGTAGATCAAGATGCAACATAATAGATTTTACATTTTTTTCAGCCTTTCATATGACAAAGAAGTGAGATTTTGAAATTGATTCCTATATTTTGAGTTAAGATTATGTGATTTTGGTTCAAGCTCAGGAAGGCACTTTTCCTCTCAATGCCCTAGATTCTCATTCCATGCTTTGGATCTTCCTACTGGATGTGTCCTTTTAAAAGAATATGACTATAATTCTATCGTGTAAAGTTGTGGAAACTTTGAGACATCTAATGTAAGACATAAAGCATCTTTTTTATATAAAAGAGAAAGTAAAAAAGTTCACGTGTTAGAACAGCAGCAGCTGTACTGAGAGGTGATGAAGGCTGCTTTGGGGAAAGATGGCCTTGTGCAGGGGGTCAGCAAGAAGGAAGGCCTGGAGCCCTGAGACGGTGCCTCTAGAAACAGCACCCGCTTGCCCTCTTTATACTCCAGATCATAAGCAAAGCCTACAGTGCCATCAAAAAACCAGGAGTCCCAATATTCCCCCCCAAAAAAGCCACATATTGTCACAGTTTGTAAAGGAATTTTAAGGCAAACATCCAAAACTTCTCACTGATTGGGAAGAGCTGTAAGTTCCCCTCCTTCAACCTACAGTTTCCTGGAAAACAGGAAATTGAACCCAGGAAACAAGCCTAAAAGTTTTATTATTTCTGTTCCCTTTAGGCTGATCGTGCGGCTTAAACGGCAGAAGGACTGATGAAGGTACTGGGGAGCTAGGGTGTTCCAGTGCTCCCAACTTCAGGCAGTGGGAACTGCTCGTGTGCAGCTTGGCTCCTGAGCCCCTCGGCCCATCAGAAGGAAGGGAGTTGGCGTTCCCGTGACTTTAGAACGAATTCTAGCCGGAAGTCACCTTCTTTCAAGCCCCACTTGAAATGTCTAAACAATAAACACAACAAGGCTTTGAAAATCATGTTTAAGGGCCGCTCCTGTTTGTCTCTGAGTTAGCTTTAGACCTGGAAGTACTGCCAGACGTCCACCCGGCATGCTGATGGCCAAGGGACAGCTCACCTGTCGGCGCTCACAGGTAGGAGTGTATTTGACTATGAGACGGGGGCAGGTTTCCTAGCAACGGTGTATGTTACTTCCATGCATGTTCCTGTCCTACTTGTTAGTTATTTTTAGAATAAGAATGGAAAGTTGTCGTAAACCGTATTGGAGACTGTTTTGAGGATTAACGTGGAAGATTCCACACAGCCTTTGCTCTGTGAGCTCTCGTCAGGCAGAACCCATCCTCCCTGCATCGCGAGCGAGCACCCACCCCTAGGTGCTCTGAAAAATTCCTTGCCCAACATTTGTTTGCAGCCACTAGCCATGGCTACGGATCCCTCAGGATGGAAAACCTGTGAACAAAATGGTTACGGAGACGGATGTCGTGTCAGACACAGAAGTGGTTCAAGCGGTACTGAAATCCGTGATTTGTGGTCATGGAAAATTCCCATTGCTTTCTAAAACAGTGTTCAGGGGTGTGGCAAAGGTTCCCAAACAGTTTTATCATAGCCAAGACTAGACAGACGGGAATGAGCCTCTCCTGATTTTCATCTGTCCATTGAGGAATAAAGGGAAGAAGGAATCCGATCAGTAGGACGCTTCTGGTCTGGGTTGGCGTGGATGGCCTCTGGCTGGCCGCTCAACCCAGGTTCCAGAGCAAGACCCCGGGGACGCCCCCCTGCCCTGCTGGGTGAGGGTGATCGCCTTCCGTGCTGGAGCCTGGAGGACGCAAAGGCTGCCCATTCAGCAGAGATTATGGGCCAAGGGTGCAAAGGCACAAAAAGCCTACTGGGGAAATCTCACTGTCATCACATTTGCTGACACGTCTCATCCTGAATATCCAGGCTTACGTGACTCACCAGGTATATTCAGAAGGTCTTAAGAAACCAACTTCAACGATGTCTAGCTACGATTCAGAGTCTGGGGTGGTGATAACTTTTTAATATTGTCTTCAAGACCATACAAAATTATATTTACTACAGAATTAAAGCTTGCATTCTTCCTGATGGAGAGACTAAAATAACGTGATGGAAACTCTATTTCATCTTAGAACTACCAAATGCTATCTCCAAAAACGTATTCGATGAAAGTGTAGTCGCTTCTAAAACATTCGCATGCTTTTCATTTTGCACAATGTCATGAATCTAGGAATTATCTCCTTAAAATTTACTTTAAGATCTCTGACAACCATAAGGACAATTTTAACAAGCTCTGCACTTTTTAGTGTTCAGGATTTCATTTACTCATTTCCATCCTGGTTACATTTCTAATTGTCATGTACAGGTTGATATGTTGGCTTTCTCAACTTCGTTTTCCAAGACCAAGAATGCTAATCTACGGTGTATTGATGGGGATTTATTTGCTTGCTGAGATGAGAACTCCTTTAGGGCAAGAGCTGTAATAAGAAGCTGACATTCCTAACTTCCAGATTTTCTACCACATTTGGCTTGAGTCCTGGGCTGGAAAACAACACAGAACTGTTTTTACAAGGTGTTATTATGAAAAGTTTCAAACATATGGGGAAGTTGAAAGGACTGTGACATGAAAACACACTCACCCACTCCCTAGATCCTACAGGAGCCTTTTAGTAGACGGCTCCACCATTTCCCTCCATCCACCCAGCAAACCACCTTGTCTTTTGATGCGTAAAATAGAATCTTGAGTAAAATTGGGATTGGTGATAAACGGCAATGCTGAAATTTTAAAAGTTGTTAATGTTTGATATTATTTACGAATTCCAAAAAAAGATATTGATTATGTTTGTAAACTGGTCTGTTTCTCTGGGCATAGTACCCTTTGATTGTATTAAATTCAAGGGTTACATTTACTTGATTAAATTAAGATTAGGGCTTTGGTTGGCCATGTTAGTAGGCACTGAGTCCCTGTCTCCTTGGGGTGGACACTCACACAGAAAACGACACAGCAGAGGAGGAGAGACAGCTCACTAGCCACGGCAGAGGCCCTTGAAGAGAGACGGGCCTGATAGCCTGCAGCTGACCTTGCAAAGAGAACAGAGCAGCTGAGCCCGGAAAGAAACAAGCCCCGGGAAGAGAGACGAGCCCTATGCCAGCCCACAGCTGAGATCAGAAGAAGCTGGGACCACAGAGCTTTAAGAGGAAGAGGAAGGCTGACCCCTCGCAGACGTCGCCTGCCATCTTGCTTCAACATGGGGCAACAGAGTTTGGTAAGGAAGTGACCTTGAGTTGGACTCTTTAGGGCCTTGTAACTGTAAACTTTTACCTCAAATAAGTACTCTTTATAAAAGCCAACAGGTTTCAGGTACTGTGCATCAGCACCCCTTTGGCTGACTAAGACAGCTGCCCTGGGCTCCGGTCTTAGGTGTCAAGTCGCCAGTTGTCTTGAGAACAGGCCGAGTCAGGGAGGAAGCAGGAGACCATCGAGGCCTTTGGAGTTGCAGGACTTTGTGGGGAAGTTTGTTTTGTTGGACTCTCGTGGTGTCCCTCAGAAGCACTTGCTTTTTAACATGCCATCAAACGGCTAACCTCTTTTTTTAACCTGACAGTGCGTAAGAGCAAAGGAAAAGCGGTCCGTGATAACCAGTCTGTTGGTGAGGAGTTATCTCCACAGTGTGATTTTATGTCTAAATAGATGGTGCTTTTCCATTTCAAGATATACTTGGAAGTTCATCAAATACAATTCAGTGAAAGAATTTTTCACTCAAGCTGAAAAAAAGACTTGCCACAAATCCCATTCCTGAGCTTCTTGTTTTTATCATTTTAAATGCCCTTAAGATAGAAAATGCCAGGTGATTTTGAGACTTTTCAAAGGTTTGGGGTTTTGGCTTTGGTCAGAAAGACATCCTAAACACTGACGAGCAGCTGGCCCACTGGGCCCCTGTCCCCAGGCATCTGCTGCCTCGGAATCAGCTGTGACAGCCACACGGCAGTTACATCACCAGGCCAGCACCAGGTGCAAAGGAGGGACGGCTCTATTCCTAGGGACCCTGCCATCAGCGACCTACCTGGTCCCGAATTCATGAAGACGCCACTGCCTTTGAAGAACTCCTTTTGAAATGAAAGTTGAGTATTAATAAACCCTAAAGCAAAAGGTAAATGTGATATAAAGTATACCTTGGCATTTGGTGATAAAAGAAGAAAAGACTTTTCTAGCAAGAAAAACCCATAGATGCCTCCGATTAATCCCAGCAGTTTCCAGATAGGACCCTTGCTTCCATGGAAATGTCCAAACTCTGAGGCTTCCTGCTTATGTAAGCCAAGAATCTAAATAAAGAATAGAAATAAAAATAAAGAACACAGAAAGAGCTTTTGACGATTTAAATATTAAACAGTGGACCCAGTGTTGGTTAGATCTGACTCTCACGCTGGCGAATCCCGCAGCAGTTCCTGAAATCACTCAAAGCCCAGGTACTCTGGGGTCTGTGATACTTCCACGGCACAGTTAGGGTCCATAAATGCATGTGGTAGAGAATGGAGGAGCCCTTGCAGCAGCGCAGGATGCTGCTCAGAAAGAAGCTTGAGCTTTACTCGAGCAAGTGGCCTGGAGTATCACGTATACTCAGTCCTTTAGCCAATTTTTTTTCCAGGAGTTCAAGCTACATCTCTTTACACAAAGCAATGCTTTACATGAAATCACTATATTTTATATCCAGAATGGACATAAGGATCTATTTCATCTGGGTTTCTTCTCCTCACATCCCATTGCACTTAAAGCAGCCCTTCAAAATCATTCAAGTCTGTAAGAAATCTGCCCAGATGACTTTCTCCACTGGGTTTGTTCTGTGTACCCAGTACTACTGTCAGGGCTTGGAGACACAAAAAGATGTAACGTGTGCATTAGGAATTTCCATCTCATTGACCCAACCCATCAGTCGAGCTCATGATTTTTTGTGAGCAAGTAAATCATCATATATCTCACTGCCTTCCCAGAAAGAGCTCAGTAGTTTCCAGATTTAGGATGTTGGTGATCAGTAAATTTAAAAAAAGAAAGAAATTATATGTGTATATATGCATGTGCATATTTTCACGCATATATGCATGTATTAGTGTGTGCATACATGTGTGTGTATATATGTGTGTGTGTGTGTGTGTGTGTGAGCATATGAATATGGCTCTAACCAAAAACCAGCCTCTATCAGTCAACTTTTTCTCTTAGTAAGGACTTAAAGCCCACCTAATAGTTGTATTTACCATTATTTCAAAAAATAGAGATTTTTAATATAAAACTCAGTTTTTTCAATATTGAAAAACAAAATTAAAAAAAACCAGACCTATGATCTCAGAATAAAATATAGATCTTGGAATTAATGAACTTAGCTAGTGACAGAGAAGCCATTCAGTGGCATCTTTCTCCTCCCCGTGCGGGCCTTTGAGAGCTCGCTGTCGGGCATATTTGGGCCCGCTGCCTTCTCTAGCTCTTCGCCAGGCTTGTCCCCAAGTACACTGGCGCTTTCTTCCACTTTCCAGTAACGTCACCTTCTAGGTTTCAGGAAGCCCCTCTCAGCTGCTCAGCCCCCCTGAGGAATTTCTGCCTGTGGTGCTCAGCCCTCCCGCCCCAGGCCCGGGGCTGCCCCAGATCTGCACACCCTGGCCGTGGGCTGCTGTGCTGCCCCTTGGTGACCTGGAAAAAGGCCTCGCCACCTGCGGCCAGTGAGCCCTGAACTATTTCCAGAAAATTGGATTATGAGGGGAATTAGAACTAATAACTGCTCACATGGGGATTTTCAAAATACCAGTAGTGACTAGCCTCTAAGGAATAAGAGTGAGCGGGAAGCCGGTGGAGAGCGCGGGCATCCTGGGCTTTGCAGACGGGAGGTCATCAGTCCCTCGCGGTTATTCAGAGTGAGAGGTTTCACAGGCAAATATAACCTCACCTGAAAAGGGGCCTCAGTCCTTTCCGTTCTGCCAAATAAGGGACCTGGAGGATCTGGACAAGGCCATTCCCTAGTGCCGATTCCTTCCGAAGGGAAGCAAAAGGCCGGGAAGGGAAGCACGCACAGGTGGCTCAGGTGCAGAGGGCTGGGTGGGCAGGTAGGGGTCGCAGTGCCTGGAGACCAGCACCCCCGGAAGGGCAGTGGACGGGCTGCAGCCCAGTGGGGTCCACTGCTGGCTGGCCCTCGCGGGGTCCCCAGGAGCAGGGGAGAACTCCCCGGTCCAGCTGCACCCAGACAGAAAGCGTCTGCGAGGGCAGATGGCACGGCCCCTAGGAGCAGCCGGGCTGACAGTGGCCGGGGAGGGTGGGGGCAGCGGGCGGGCAGCGGGTCCTCTGGCGAGGACTCTCCCTCCCATCACCTGTTCTTTGTTAGTCCCAAACCATGCCTGACGGGTGGGCTCCGGGGTCGCCCTCCTCTCCTGCCGGTGCCCGCGGCTCTGGGGACCACCTGGACTGCTGGGCACACACCTGGGTGCCGAATGCCCAGAAGCCACCAGCCGCCCACCTGTCCGCAGGAGCCCACTACCTGGGGGATGAGGTGCAGCAGCGCGTCCCCCGACAGCGCGCCGACGGCCAGGCCCACGAAAAGCTGCAGCAGCAGGCGGCGGTCCTCCTCGCGGCCGCGGGGCCGGAGCAGCGCGGTCCCCAGCGTCGAGCCCAGCGCCAGCAGCGCCGCAGCCGCCGAGCCATAGCCGTACTCTGGGGGTGAGGGGGCAGGGTCAGGGCGGGGCCCCCACACAGGCCCTGCCACCCAGGCAGCTTCGAAGCCACCCTGGCTAGAATCGGCCACGCAGGGAGCGCGCAGCCTAGGGCACCCGGCTCCCCGCCCACCCCCAGAATTCTGTCCTCTCCAGCCCCTCTCACCATGTGGGGCAGTTGGAAGGCCAGGGTGGGGAGCCAGGGGTTTGGGCCCATTTGGAACCTATGTTTCTGCACTCTTTAAAACTGTTTGTAATGTCCAAAGAGTGTCACCGCCTGCGACTAAATTGGGTAAGATCGTTGCTGAAAACTGGTTAGTGAGTGCAATGGTTGGCAGCATAAATGGGGGAAGCCTATGTTTTTGGATAGCCACAGTCATTTTTTATAACCCCTATAACATATTCCATGTTTCTAGGCATTTTTTAATATTCAAAAAATGCAATTTTTAAAGATTATTCAAATTAAAACCAAATACACACAAGAGAGGATTAAGGAAAGGAGAGAAGATTAAAAATATATAAATTAAAAGAGAGAGCAAATGGCTCCCAACGTCACTATAAATGATGTGGGTATAAAAGAATTATCCCCGCCAACATTTTCCTTTGGATACATATATTCAGAGCAAACCTTCTGTTTTCCACTTATTTAAAAATCACTAACAGGTTAAGGAAAATTGGTTTGTAAATGATGAAAGAAGATAAATACAAAATTAAATGATGTCCTTTAGTGACTACAGATTGTCCAGTGGCTACAGTTAAATCAAACAACTTAGTTATCATAATACATAAAGCCTGTTATGGTCTTTAAGGAATTGTCTTTTTAAAGTTTGTTGTAGAAAATGTTTCATTCTCACCATCCTTGAACTTTCTAGAAGAGTCATTCTTTGCGTCAGAACCTTTTAATGACAAGGTAATAGGCTTGTGATTTAAGAAGACTTCCGTTGCATTAGAGTTCAAATTACACAGGTGTATGATATTAAAATGGGCTGGGTAGTGAGCCCACCCTTCACTGCCATGGAACCTCTATAAAATGACTTTGAATGGCCGGATGCCTGCAAAGAATTTGTTCTAATTTAGTAGAACTATATATGTTACAAAAACACTCTTAGGGGATAAAAACACCCCTAGAGCTCATCTTCAGCCAGGTTCCACGTCTCCTCCTGCCCAAGCAGACTCAGTGGGCGCAGCAGGCTTCTCACTAGTGCACGACTTAGAGCCGCCTGAAGTCTGCAGCACGGCCCAGACGCTGCGTTTCCCTGGGTAGCTACGAGAGACCACAGAATGCCAAGGACTCTCGGGGGCAAGCGGGGGGTCTGAGGTTTCCCAGGTGAAAAGCAAGGTTTCCAGTTCTTTCCCTCTGCCTGACGCCTCTGCCTTCGCAGTGTGGGCAGCTACGGTGTGGAGTGGAGGAGGGTGAGAGTGTCGTGACCTGAGAGCTGGACGATCTTTCTGGGTCGTCCGTGAGTCAGGCTTAGCCTGCGCCACTGCGGGGGACAGCCCCCAACCGCAGCCTCCCTTGGGCACGACTCCTTTACCCCAAGTGCCCGCGCAGGAGTTGCAGAGTCTGAGAGGACCTGGCACCCTGCGGGCAGGTGCTCCGTGAACATTCCCTGTCCTTGGAGTCGAGCCTGACCTGCTCACTCAATTCCCAGCTGCTCAGGAGCAGCTCCCTTGAATGGGTCTGAAACTTGATTTGTGCGTGGAGAGAAGGACTTTCCTGGAGATGCAAAAACAGGGGGCGTTTGGGGGCTACACGTTTTCTTAGTTATACTCCCTGTGTCCTTGCTAACCTAATTACTTATATTTGTCATTTCAAAGGCTGGCAGAAGCCCTTTCCTTTAATTATATAATGCAACATTTTAATTGAGAACAGGAATGTTTTTATAAGTTCTCTATTGAATGTGACTCATTTGGATTTTTCTCAGGAAGATTACTCTCCAGAAGGAGCTAGAAATAAATTAGAAAGGGGATAAAATGTTTTTTGTGACTCTTGAGTTTAAAAGCCTTTCTCAGGTGCTCTTAGTCTGTGCCAGGCACGTGCAGGGAAGTGGGGGCACAAAGGTCCTGTGGAAGCGCACATCTGTTTTCTGAGCCATCACTGGCTTGTACAGTGCCTACTTCAAGTGCAGCTTTCTTTTCTCTCAATGAGTGTGGAGACCTGGCAGGGTTTGTTTTTTTTCCACATAAAGCACACAGCGTGCAGTGATGCTGCAGAATCCAGCGTGAGTTAGAGGCGAGCAGCCGAACCACTCAGCCCCTGGTGGGTATTGCTGAATGATGCCGATGAGCTCAAAGAGTAGAAAAAGCAGCTCTGATCAGAGATATAAGGTAGTGCTTTAAGGTACTTGAAGGGTTACAGCTGTTAATTGTCCCACTTTTCCTGTGCCTCATGGATATTCTTCAGCCACTTTTTTTTGTCTTTTAAATATGCAGTGCTTTAAATTTTCAGGACACATTTTTGTACATATCATCCCATTTGAACCTCGCAGGTACCTGGGAAGCCTCAGGTAGAGCTCACCCGCTGCCATGTCCAGTGGGATACAGGTAAGTTGAGGGGTTGACCTCTCCACTTCCCGGGACAGGTGCCTCCCCAGACTGGTCACCTCCATTCTAGAGGAGTCTCTTTGGTCACAAACCCCTGGTGTGCCCTCATTTTCTGTGTGCCATGGGGTGGCAATGGATGGGGAGCCCAGTAGGACAGCAGCCCTCTCCACAGTGTGGGAGAACAGGCAGGCTCCGGAAGTGAAGAGATGGCTGAAGACGGCAGAGTTGGGTAGCAATAGGAGAAGTGACTCAACGCTGGGTTGTCAATTCCAACACTAATGCTCTTTTTTTTGTACTGTGCCACTTCTCAATCATGGACTTGGCTTTAATGTTGGTTCATGGCTGAGGCAGCTACAGGGAACTAAATAAATTTATATAAATTATGCACAAAATAGAAAATGAACATTGGAAGGAGCTGTGGCACCAAGGTTAGAAACAAGGACTCTGGGGCCAGCCAACTGCATCACGCATCCCTTACATGTCTCTGTGCCTCGGTTTCCCCCTTTGTAACATGGGATAATAGTATCTAGCTCTTATCTTCATTGTGGGGACCAAACAAGCTGATAAGGGTAAAAGGCTTAGAACAGTGCCTGTCTGTACCACGTATCCTGGGTTTGCTGTACTTTCACACACATCACGTGAGGGGCTTTCAGGACGAATTGGCACGATGTTAGGCCTCCCGGTGAAGAAACAGGACTTACTCTCCAGAGCGGTAGGTGGCGGCTTTGCATGTTGGCCCCTGGCCGGCTGACAGGAGCAGCTGAGAAGTTGCTGGATGATTGCTGGGCTCATCTGCTTGAAGACCTCCTTGGGAACGGGTGAATGGCTGTTCTGTGCGAATATCTCCACCAGCTGCCGAGCAGAGAAGCACGTCTGCACAGGAAAACGCACCTCGTTACTAACCCCAGAAGCTTGGTGCCAAACCAAACTCTGCCACTGGTGGGGAGTCAGAACTACACGGGATGGCTACAGCGGACACATGAAGCCATTGTGTAGGTTTACTTCAAACTTGCATCCATAAATAATTTACAAGAATTATTTTGTTGTTTGGGTCCTACTTGAATTAACGATGAGTTTTGCAGTCTTTGCTTTACGATGTGCTTCCTAGTGTCCCAGCCAGCACCTCACGGGAGCTGCCATGCTTTGGCTGCTGTTCAATGCAGACACTTTTGTATCAAAAAGCTGAGACATACGATAAGCTGGAGCTCTGTGGTCTGCAGGACTCCGATGCTAAGCCGGTGTAGGCAATGCGCATTTTTAAGTAATAGAAATAAAGTTGATATTCTTACAGGCGAGTGCTGGGTCAACCAGCTGGTGTGTGACACCAAAGGAAATGGCTGCCTCTAACAGCGTCCCTACTCCATAAATTGGAATCGTTGTTATTTCCTAGTGACTTTTAATTTTACAATTTTAAATTTAACTTTAATTTTTATAATTTTTATGATGTGTAGGCTCATTTATAAGAGGTAAGAACTGTAAATAAAAAACAAATGCAACAGGTCTCTAAAAATTGCCTCTAGGCATTTGTCCATTCCAGACATGTTGAACTAACATTTTGAGTATCAAAAATTACATTTAAAAGTTTTAATATGTGAATGTAATTGGCATACAGTTTCACTAGCACAAATGATGTCTTCTATAGGCCTAACCCAATGCAAGGTCTTGGTGATCTTTCTTTAGATACAATCAATAAAGTGTCTTAAAAAACAACTCAGTCATTTCCTAGGCTTGTCTGATTTCGTACATTATAGAGTGAGGATTCCTCATGAGGGCACATTGTTCACAGAGAAAAATGGGGATACATTTGCTATGATTTTTTTTTCCCCACAGAAAAATCTTTCAGAATGATTCCATGGATAAAAAGCCTCTTGATTAGGAATTGTTGGATTTCACGGAACAGAACCATCTCAAACCAGCAAAACCAAGAGGAGGCTGTATAGGAAGGGCTCAGGGTGGGGCCTAACAACTGCCCCCAAAGAAATTCAGGTCCTAATCCGGGAAACCTATGAAAGTTACTTCCATGGCAAAAGGGACTTTGCAGGTGTGATTATATTAAGGATCATAAAATGGGCAGACTGTCCTGGGTTAGGCAGGAGGGGTCCTAAATTACAAATATCCTTGTAAGAGGGAGGCAGAGAGAGACTTGACTGCAGAAGAGGACAAGATGTGACACTGGAGGCAGAGGTAGGGTGAGACTGCTGGGAAACAAGGAATGCTGACACCTCCAGGAGCTGGAAGAGTGAAGGAAGAGAATGTCCCCTGGAGCTTCCAGAAGGAACCAGCCCTGGATCCCCCAGTTTTAGCCCCATATGACTGGTTTCGGCCTCCTGGCCTCCAGAACAGTAATGGAAGACGCTCCTCCTGCTCTAAAGCTGCTCGGTTTGTGGTGATTTGTCAGAGTAGCCCTGGGAAACTTGTGCAACCAGGGATCGGAAGGGACTGTGCCAGAAGCCAGAAAATCACACCACAGATGTTCTTCGTTCTGTCTCTCTAGGGCCGAGTATTTTTCCTATTTCTTTCTACATGTCTCTCACTTCCCAGTCTGGCCTCCTCTCTTTTTAATAAACACGTGGCCACATTAGCCCCAACCTCAAAGTGACCTTCCCATTCAAGGGTCCAGGACCAGGTTGGGTCAGCACGTCCTGAGATGCAGGATGGCACTGGTCCAGCAAAGCCACAGACAGGCTCGCCTGGGGCCAGGGGTCCACCTGGTCTCAAGTGTTGCCCACAGCATAGGATCTGGGAACATGTGGTCCCACCAGCTGCCATCTCACCCCTGTGCACAAGGAAGGCATTTCTCAGAAAGGGACTGGGCACAACTCCAAAAGGTTTCTACGACACAAAGCAATACCAGGGAGCCGGGATAGCTCAAGTGGCTGGGCCCTGGCATACCACATATGAGGTCCCAGGTTCAATACCTGGCCCTGGTACCTAAAAAAATAAATGAATAAATAAAAAAGAAAAAGATAAAATCCCAGCCTAAAAAAAAAAAAAAAAAAAAAAATACCAGAAATCTGGACTTGTGATTTTTTTTTCTCTTTTTAACAAAATGATTTGTGCCAAAGACAATATTCTCTTTTGCACCATTTGTTACTAATGAAATAGAAGTATTTCATCGTTAAAAATACTGACAAAAACAAAGGGAAACTTTTGATGATGAATCCTTAATAAATATTCTCATTGGAAAGTGCCTGACTAGCAAGCAAGAATGGAGAGCTAAACATGGGCAGAAGCCATGCATTCTTACCCTCAAACAGAAGGATGGCTTATTAGAATGCCTTTTCCGGGGTCAGGCAATTCTGCTTTCAGCTTCAGTGCCCTTCAGTGCACTTGCTGTTCCTGCACTATTTAAGTCATTGTTGTTTTTCATTTTTTCCAAATTCATTAACACAAATGTCCTTAAAGGTGAATCATTATATTTTCTAAAATTTTGGAGGCAAAACATTTTTAATAAAGAAGAAAATAGAATCAAAATTTAAATTACCTAGCCAGAAGCTTTACCTTTACTACATCTTTATTCTTCTCCATAAAACGTCAATGCAGGCATGCCCACTGTGGTGGAGAAGGCAGACTTCCATGGAAGCTGCACAGATGGCCGTTCTGAAGCAGTGGTTCTCAAGCATGAGTACATAACAGAGTCACCTGGAGGTTTGTTCACATCAATCCTGCCCCCAAAGTTTCTGAATCCTCAGGTTGTGGGGGGTGCCTGAGAATCTACGTTTCCAACAAGGTCCCAGGTGATGCTGAGGCCGCCAGTCCAGGAATCACACTTAGAGAACTACTGCCCTAATTAATAGGGGAAGGGTCTCCAAATCTGGAACCCCATTTCCAGAGTCCAATAAGAGCCACAAGGAAAGTGGCATCTTGGGGCAGAGATGAAGAATTACAGAAGAGTTTGCTTTATTTATTTAGCAGGGGCAGTGCAGAAAATGACCATCGTGACTCTTAGAGGACACATGCCTTAACCTTTAAGGCTAACCTCTGCTCTTTGTGCAAAGAGGGTTGCTGTCATGCACAACTGAGAGAGTCAGGCATTGAAGGAGACTTCACAAACTAGAAGGGCACCAGTCCCTCTTATCACCTTCAACTGAACACAACATACAAGCATTCGAAAGAATCTGCTTTAACAGATGTTTTTATACCCAGCAAAAGTAACAGAGATTCACTTTTAATGTAGAAATTAGCAAAAGCTTATGACACTGTCCGATCATGATACTTTCAACTTGTGGGAACATTCAGTGTTGTTAGGAATTTTGGTAAAGATAAATACTCAATAGGAGTATTGCTCATTTAAGATACAACTAATAAAAATAGTTGAAGAGCACAGAGCCTGCTATCAGACAACATCTATATACACACGCACATGTACAGACATACACACCTATAATATACAATGCTTTCGGCTTCTGTGAAATTTGGCAGTTAATTATTAGCTTTACACCTCCATCTCCTTGCTTGTAAGATGGAATAATAAATTCCATAATTGTTGCAATAATTAAAGGAAGATATGCCGTTGGAAAGCACAGTCTCTGACACATAGGAAATACTCAGTAAATGTAAACCATTACCATGGAGCATTAATTTCTCAGGATTTTAGTTGATTAGGGTGGGGAAGAATTCAATGGTTGAAGTTTGAGAAATTGAACCCATTCAATGGGATTAAAGAAGTTTCATTACAAAAGAACCTCCACAGAGACCTAAATACGCTACAGTCTGATGTGACTGTCTAGTACTTCTCAAGCAGATTTGACACTAACACCAGTTTTTAAGAAGCATAGGGGTAGACCAATGGGATTCCTGTGGAATGCAACTTCAGGAAGTATGGAGGAGGATACGGCTACAGGTTCACGTATCACCTTTTCTCAGAAAACCTTCTTCAAGTCACCAGCTCTATAAATATTTCTCTGTTGCTCACAACCCACAGTAGCCTCTTCCTAATCTAAGTTTGAAGCATTCATCCATCATTGTGTTCCTGTAATGCTATGACCTCCCATAACCCTGGAGGATCCCCTGGAGTGAAGCCTGTTTTCATCCAACACTGCATCCCCAAGGCCCAGAATGGCATTGGCACACAGTAAATGTGCAATATATGTTGGTTTAACTAATTATCCTTGCATACAGTAGAGAGCCAAGGGACAGAGGACAATATAGCCAATGCTATCAAATATCTTGGCCTTGTGTTTATGCCTACAGACACCCACAGAGAAGAAGAAAACTATGATCACACTGTGGAAATAGAATACTTTTACATTTAGGGAAATACACATCCTACTTTAAATTTTCTGCAACTCTTATAAAACTTCCACAGCTTGGATTCACCTAACAGCAGCGAGTGATTGTTTAACAGGAATAATGACAATACCTGATCCCAGGAAACTGGGCCATCATCTGGTTCTTTGTCCATGGATACGGATAGGTTACGGTAATCCCGACGATCATGAATTATGTTGTCTGGTTTCCTCTGAAGTGGATAGATTTTATCCTTTGTGTTACAGGAAATTTTAGTCCAGAGAGTATTGAGGAGATGGTCTAGTTCTAGAAATTTCATACAAAATCGTATGACACATAAAATTTCAAATTAACAACAATTTCATATGGTCACAGCACAGTTATTTTACAGAATACATTTGGTTCTAATGAAAAGCTGAGGTTTTGTCCTGAACAAGGAAAATAAAGGCATTTGTGCTTCATGTGAATATTGAGTCTCCACAAAGACTTGGCTAAGCTTTGGAGCTGAGCCAGTCTTATAAAGACGTCCCCACCATTTTACCCTCTTGAGACTATGAAATGGGTGATCCCTCCATTGGAAATGCCATCCATTGAGCCAAATATTTCCTCTTCTACATGTTTCTATTGAAATACAGAGGAAAGATGTTGGAAACAGTCTAATTAACTCTTAGGGGATTTATTCTGTAGTAGATTAACTATTACTTTAATGTATTTGAGTCAATCAAATTATTTTCCTTTAAAGCATATATACAGAAAAGAGATTATAGAGGCAAATTGACCTTGTTTAAATGCTATTGTGGTATGCTTTTCAGTATGTAGGTTGCCATTTACTTTCCCTTGTTACAGCTCCAAGTTTTTTTAAAAAATCATTGACACAGAACAGAATTAAACACACTGGTGAATTTCTATCAATTTATTCACCTTCTTACTTACTTATGGAACAAAATGTCTTTGGTAGTCTCTTAAATTTTATCACCAGTGATGAAAAAGTCATAATCAATAGTTGCTAGAGTATTTTATTTTAAATGGCTAGTTTTCAACAAAAATTATGAGATTTATAAGGAAATGAGAAAGTGTGACCCATTCTCAAGGGAAAAGAGCTGGCAATGAATTTGTCTCTGAGTGTTTCCAGATGTTGGATTTAATAGACAATGATTTCAGCTATTTATGAATATATTCAAAGAACTAAAGGAAACCATATATAAAGAATCAAAGGAGGGTATGACAACAATAAATTAAAAATAGTGATTTTCAAAAAGGAGATAGAAATTATATAAAAGTTCAAATGGAAGCATTGGACTTGAAGATTACAATAACTGGAATGAAAAACTCATTAGAGGAGTTCAACAGCATGTTTGAGATGAAATAAGAAGAAATCACTTAACTTGAAGATAGATTAATAGAAATAATGCAATATGAAGAACAAAGAGGGGAAAAAGTAAACAAGTTTCAGAGAGTTCCAGGAGGAGAGGAGAAAAAAAGGAGAAAAAACACTGGATGTAAAAATAGCCAGAAACTCTCCAAATTTGATGTAAATACTTAACACATCCAAGAAGCTCATCAAACAATAAATATTTATTTATTTTAGATAAATAAAAAGAAATCCAAAGAGTTTGAGAATAGGCAAACTGTTGTAAGTTAAATACCAAACAAAATCTTGAAACAAGAGAAAAATGACTCATCACATTCAGGGAAACATTAAAATGATTAATGGCTGATTTTTCCATCTTAACAATGGAAGTCAGAAGGTAGTGGAACATACCATCAAAGTGCTGAAATAAAAGCTGCTAATCAAGAATTCTGTATCCAGGAAAATGATGCCCCAAAAAAGAAGATGAACTAAAAACATTCCCAGATAAACAGTGAATGAGAAAATTCATTGCTAGCAGACATGCCTTATAAGAAATAGTAAATTAAGTTCTTTAGCCAGAAATGAAAGGTCTAAATTGTAAGTGGAATCCATGGGAAGAAATGAAGAACACTAGAAATGTAAATATACAGGTCAATATGACAGACTCTAAAAATATATTTTCTCATTTGTTCTTTAAACTTAATGAGGAAACACTACAGGCTTTTCTCCCAAAGTCAAAAACATGATAAGGAGACAGGCCAATCTCCACTATCCTTTAACATTATATTAAAGTTATTAACCAAAGCAACTACATATGAGAAATCAAATAGAGACACAAAAATGGGAATATGAGGCAAAACTGCATCTACTTAAAGAGGATACAATTACATATTTAAAAATCATAAGGAATCAATGCAAAACAATAAAAATTTAATTACAGAGCAGGTGGCAAAATTAACCTACAGAATCAATAATCTTCACACATACAAAAAGTCCATTTAGAAGGCACAATGAAAGAGAGGATCCCATTTAAGATAGCCAACAAGAAAATCAAATGCCTAGGGATAAACTTCACAGGAAATGTCTAAAACCTGTGTGAAAAACATAATAAAACACACCACCAAACACACACACAGAGTCGAACAATGGAAAGCATACTATGTCTGGATTGTAAATAAAAACATACAAGTACAAGATGAAAACATAGGTGACTTTCTTTATAACCTTGGAATATGGGAAAGTTTATAACTCAAAATTCAGAAGCAGAAAAAGAAAAGTTCACAAAATTTGATTATGTAAAAATAAAAATATTCACATAGCAAAAAAAAAAAAAAATAAGATAAACAAAAGACTTAGCCACAAATTGGTGAAAATATTTGTAAATTATCACAAAGGACTAATATCACTAAGATGCAAAGAGATTCTAAAAATAAGGAGGAAAAAGGCCAACCACCCTATAAAAATATGAACCCAAATGGGCGATAATGAACACTGCTCGTGAACAATTATTTGGGCTTTTAAGCGAAAGACAACTTGCCTGTCTCTAACTCCCTCTGATTCCAGCCTCTGAAACTCCTCATATTTCTAATCTAGCCTTCAGGTGGCTCACATTTTTCTTCCTTTGAGATGTGAAATCCTCTGAAATGGAAAGAAATTTGACGACTAAAGCTGAGCCACTAAGGACCTCAGTCTCCCAATTCCTGTTTCCACGTCAAAATGAATCATCTCAGCACATTTCCCTCACTTATTTTCTAGTTATGACAGCTAGATGGCAAGATACAATTGCATTTCAATTTCTGTGTTAATAAGAAAATGCAGATGAATTGTAGGAAATTTCATCCATCATTCAATCTGTTATTCAAACAGCACCAAGCTGTATGACTCCAGCTCCCAATCCCTCCTTCCAGAGCAGGGGATGTGCTAGCCTAGAAGGCCTGGACCCTGTCTTTCTCTCCCTCTACATGGTGACTGCCCATGAGGAAGTGTTGTGAGGAAGCGTTGTCAGCTGCTACCTGCCCGGTAGGGCCCCTGGGTGTGCAAAACAGGGCATTTTGACAAATGAAAAAAATGTCATTTCATTTCCAACGGTCTTGGAAAGTACAAAGAAATGTGCAAAACAAACATCCCAGTGTCATCCCTGGCATTTCATTCCATCTCAAAACCCCAAAGGCTTACAGTCTACAATGTGGCAAGGATGCATATTTTCACATAGTTTTATTTAAAAAGAAATGATAGTATAATTATAAAAATACAAGGTGCTAACAGTAGGGTGGTATATGGGAATCCTGTATTTTATGCATAATTGTTCTGTAAATCTACAACTTCTCTAATTTAAAAAAATGGTGTGATGGTTAATTTCATGCCACACCTTGGCTAGGTCATGGTCACCAGTTGTTGGATAGAGCAAGCTCTCTCCTGATTGTTACTGTGAGGGCATTTCATAAATGCATTTGCATCTGTAGTCAGTTGATTGCATCTATGGCTGATTGCTTCTACAATCAAGGAAGGAGACTGCCCTCAGCAATGAGGGGCTTCTCATTCAAACAGCGTGGAGGTCTTTAAGGGAGATCTTGAAGGATCCCAGAAGTCAGAAAGAAGTCCTAAATCTACTTCTCTCAGTCCGCTTCTCCTGGGGAATTCAGCACCCCCTTCATCAGAGTTTCCAACTTGTGGCCTGCTGAATGTAATTCAGACTTGCCAATCCCCACAGTGACATAAGCCAGTTTCTGTCAGAGACTCTCCTAATGTTTACATATGGGCGTGCACGTGCGCGCGCGCACACATCCTTTGGTTCTGCTTCTCTGGAAACCCTAATACCAATGACTTACTTTTATAGTTACAAGCAATCTGCAACCAGCCTCATGCACCGTCTGGAAACCCTTTCGTCACTCGACACAACACTTCCCTGCTTCTGGCCCAGGGCTACAAACCCCAAAGCAGGAATGTGTTTGGCCAGCGCCAGGGTGGTCTGTCCATCCGGCCTAATAGCCACAATCTCACAATCATCGCTGAAATGCACAGAGTCCGTACTTCTGCCTCCTCACCATGGGGACATCGTCGTGTCTGCTGTGATAAAGCCCCGCCCTGCTCTCACACCAGGTGCCCTGGCAAGACCCTGTAAGGCACACCTGAGCAAGTCCAGCCACTGAGACACGCCAGCCTTTGTTTTGGCTCTGCATATTTAGTAGCGGCGACTCGAAAATTAAGTTCATGGAAAACATCCTTACCTGAGAGGTGGAGAGCATCTGTGCTATTCAAGGAGCTGAAAATATATTCCATAAAATAGTCTGGGGAGGGTGTGCTTATTTGTCCCAAACAAACGCCTTGGAGGGACAAAGCGATGATGGCCGCAGCCAGCCGAGGGAGCGTGTTCTCATCGGCACCGTCACTGCTTAGGATGCCGCATTTCTTCTGCAGCATCCTGGTTTCCATGCACTGAAGTCCAGACACAAAGTGAAAAAAGAAACTTACTTCTAAACGTATTTTCATTCAAATATCTCTAGGATTTCCCCCAAAGACGGGGAACAGTTCTTCATCTGCAAGAGGGCTCAATACAGTGGGACGGCGGCTTGTCCCCAACCACATAGTCTCAGATGTCACTCTATTTGGAAAACACTCATTTCTTTCATCTGCCATGACCCCGGCTTTTCTAACCCCATTGACCCTTGTTTTCCCAATCTTTCCCATTACACCCTTAAAGATGTGCTTTTCCAAAGAGACCTCCTTTCCTTATTTTTTACACCCTTCCTATTTCTCACTGCTCAGGTCTGACCCCAGCCATCGCTCCTCCCTTTGAAGATGGAACTGAATTGAAAGAGATGTGCTGGGACTGTCCAGTCGTCAAAGCAAATTCTGTTGTGCAGTGGTTGGAGCAGGCAGCTGAGGCTCCAGTGCCACCTCTGCTGCCTCCGAGTTGGCTGACATGAGCAAATGTCTAACAGCCGTCACCTGCAAAAGTGGACAATACCACCCACCTCAAAGGTTACTGAGGTGAGAGGAGATCATGTGCATGGAGCGGGACAGCCGGTGTGCAGGACAAGTCAGCAGACATTAGTTCCCACTGTTATTGCTCCCAGGGCCTCCCTAAAGCCAAGAGGCAACAGGTTGGAAGACACAAGATCCAGGTCAAGGAGGGCCTTATATTTATTGCTGTGAGAAAATGTCACCTGAAGGCTCTGGAGAAGCCATGGACTAATATAAACAAGAAAATAATACTATATGTCTGTTCTAGAAATAATACTCTGGTGAAAAAGTAGTGGATGGATTGAAGAGGTTGAACTTAAGTCCAAGAAGTCTAGCTTAGAAGTTACTGAAGTAATTCAAAGTGTTTCCTGCCCTACAGAGGTGGCATTAGAGATAGAAAAGTGTCGGTACATTTGAGGAATATTACAAAAGTAGACTAAAGAACTTGGTAGAAAATGTGCAGGGGAGCAAAGTGTCAGACATGACTCGAGTTCCTGGATTGGACAACTGGGTGGTTGTCATGCCTTCCATCTATCCCAAAAATGTGTCCTGAATTACCACATATGCCCATCACTTTTGGAGATACAGGAGGGGCAATGGTGACCAAATCCAAAAGTGTTCCCTGCCCAAGTACCGTTAATAAAACAGTCCTGTGGCCAATGTAAGAGCACAGCTCTGGCTTTCACGGGACAGTGAAAGGTAGACACATGGACAGGCAGATCCAGGGGGCTTCCTTGAGAGTGTGGCAAACAGAGAGATCGTAGGTGAGAGAGGAAGGAATGTCCCAGGGGAAGGAGCAGCATCTGTGACGCTTCCGTGCAGGAGAGACCACAGCTGGCAAAGGGCAGTGGCTGGGGCAAAGGGAGTGAGGGGGGATGGGGTGAGCTGAAGGTCTGTTGTCCAGAGAAAGGAGTTTCACCTTTATCCTAAACGAGACAGGAAGCCAAAGGAGGATCTTGAGCAAGGGATGGGAATGGTGATTGTATGACTAGATTTGTATTTTGACAATTCACTCTGGCTATGTGGTGAAGAATGAATAGATTTGAAGAGACCCACAGTGTTTGCTCATGGTTCAGGTAGAAGATGCTGGCAATGATAATGGAGACGAGTTAACAGGTTAGGGAGCTCTCTAGGAAGTAAGAGCAATAGGACTTGGAGATGGATCCCATATGAAGGGGGAAAGGGAAACAAAGTGACCTCCAAGCTTCTAGCTGGGCCACTGACCGGATGGTGGTGCTGTTGGCTGGCATGTGGAATGAGGCAAGAGAATCAGGTCTGGCTGGGTTGAGTTATGACCTTGATTCTACACATGTTAAGTGTGAGGTGCCTTCATAATATCCTAAAACAGGATGTTGTGTAGGATAGAAGGGCTGGAGTTGAGAGGAGAGGTCTGCATGGAGATACAGACTTGAGTGTCATGCAGGTACACAGGTGAGCTAGCCTGGGCAACATATGGGATGGCAGGGGTAAGGCCAAGCCTTCAGGGACACTGGTTTTCAAAAGTTGCAGAGGTGGCCAGGATTTGGGGAAGAAAACCAGGAAGGTGCAGATTTACACAAGCCAGAGAAGGGACTGTTTCAAGAGCTACCTAGGCAACACCAAAGCAAGGACAGGTCCAGGAATAAAACAATGGCTTTAAATTTTCATGTTGAGTCTCACATACCCAGGAGATATCCAAATGGAGATTTCTGATAGATTGATGGACATATAGGAGTCTATGGCTCAAAAGAGAAATCTGATTTAGAGTTAGAATTGGAAGTAGCACTACACTTGAGTGTGCCTGAAGCTGTGAGGTCACATCACCAACAAGAGCATCTGGAGTAAGAAGAGAAAGCCTTGGAGGATGCCAAGGCTTAAAGGATGGCAGGTCGAGAGGAGCCAATGAAAACAAAGCCAGGAGATAGAAATGGATGTGGGAGTGGGAGGAGTGGGACAAAAACCAGGAGATGTGGGAGGATGGAATT
Organism: Tolypeutes matacus; assembly: GCA_026826555.1. NCBI lineage: Eukaryota > Metazoa > Chordata > Mammalia > Cingulata > Chlamyphoridae > Tolypeutes > Tolypeutes matacus. The sequence continues at coordinate 2,045,416 of JAKSZT010000049.1, read as the reverse complement.
CCATGAGTGAAAGAGAGCTTCAAGGAGGCAGGAGTTGACAAAATTGAGGAGCAAAAAGTAGAACATAGAGCATTGAGAAATAGAATGTATGGGAGCTAATGAGTGAGAAAGAATAAGGACAGAGAGCTCTTTGATGGTGCTTGGCTACGAAGAGGAGGAGAAGGTGGGGCTATGGAAAAGGTGGTATGCTGCATCCCTGTCACAAAGGATTTTTTTGTTTGTTTGTTTGTTTGTCTGTAATTTGCAAACTTGGCAAGAGCATATTCAGAGCTGTGGGGAAAGTAGAGTGGAAGGCTGAGAGTTACCAAAATTTTGGTAAATTTAGAGGATGAGTCAGAAGTTCTGTGGATGAAAATAACAAGTTGAAAAAACAGATAGCATGAGCTTCATACACAGAGGTTGTAAAAGAGTAATGGTCTCCAGGTGGCATTGGGGATAAAAGAGAATTCCAACCATGCTTTCCATCCCCGGAGGGCTTGGGCATGGTGCCCAGGACAGCATGCTCCTTACACAAGGCAGGGCTAGTGGGGTACCGTGAGCAGATCTCTGAATTCACTGGGGAACCAGCAAGCAGGGGGCAGAGTGGGAGGGCTGGGAGAGGGATGGCTGAGTGGGAAAATGAGACCCAGTGCTGCCTGGTCAGCGGATGAGGCACCACGGTG